>VDFB02366363.1:129527-145539 GCA_007258455.2 Sequoia sempervirens | reverse complement strand
ATCACTCGAGATCTCTACTGATACATAGCCCCACCACCACCATTGGTGGCACAATTTTTTTTAAAATCAGTGAACCCTGTGGTCATATTGAGGCCCAGGGGCCTTTTTTTGGCCTTGAGCACTTGATTTTTTTGCTATTTAGCCTACACTACTCAATAGGGCAATATTTTTTAACAAGGAATAAATTTTTGCTTGGGTATTGAATTTTCACAAATAAGATATCACCGAAAAGCTGGTTTCATGTACTTCATAGCCATGTAGACTATTTTTCCAATTTTTTTTGTGGGTATGAATTATATTCATTTGAATTTAGTTCTTTTCTTTGGACTCTTGAGCTCATATCTTTTCACCACTTTTTTGGATTTTAGAGATTCCAATGAAATTGCATGAAGGTGGTTTAGAGTTTTGTTGTTCAGTCCATCCACTTTTTTTAGATTCAACCCCAAGTATATTCTATCAAGGTTTTGAATTTTTTTTAGTTTCTTGAAATTTGGAGATATTGTAATTTGGAGAAGGTTTGTTTGCATTGGAGGCTTTATTTTCACTGCAATATCATATATTGAAGGTTTCACAACATTTCTATTAGATATATTTTCCTTTTGGTAGTTTTTTTGTTTTGGCACACATGGCAGAATCAGGATTGAGCTTCTTACTCTTCACAATTATCACACAAGGAAGGTGAAGACACAAAGGATTATTTGGTCTAGGGGATTATGGTCTACCTTGGCTGAGGAACAACTAGAGTTTGATAAAGAATATGAAAAGTTTTCTCATAAAAAAAAATGTAATGAGGCAATGGGATTGATTCCATTGCATGTTTTTGATTCTTTTTTCTTCCACATTGACGAGTGTAGTAAACCTAGATAGGTATGGGACAAATATAAGGATCTCTTTGGTTTAGTTAATGATGTTAGAGCATTGCAATTAGAAGTTGAGGTGGTAGCCCTTTCCATTGATGCATATCCTACAATTGAGGACTATTTGGTAAAGTTTAAGTCTTTACATACTTATTTAGCAAGGTGTGTGAAGGATAAAAATGATAAGGAGTGCATAATCTTGATCTTGTCAAAGCTAAAAGGTGCATTTTCCTATTTTGCTACTTCTTTCTATTCCACTATTGATAGACTAGGTGATAATTTTGTGATGCCATCATTTGAGGTTTTTTGTGAGAGATTGACTAGGGAGTTATCCAAGCTTAGTCAAAATGACGTCACTTTAAAGTCTCATGAATTGCTTGCCACACCACCTAAGGGGAAAGGGAAGAAAGGTAAAGCTAAGACAAGATCCAGTGAGAATTCTAGCACCTCTTCCAAAGAGGGAAATTTTAAGAAGGAGAAGCCTACATGTACCTTTTGCTAGGGGAGAGGGTAGTGAACATGCATGCTTTAAGAAGGTGATTCATGAGTTGAAAAAACTTCTCAAGGATAAAAATATCTCAGTTCCTTCTTCTTGATCACCTTCTTCTTCTAGATCTATCTTCTCCTAAGATATCTCAACAAAATGGGGTAGTGGAGAGGAAGAATATGACTATTCAAGAGATGGCTCTAGGGAAATAATGAAAGATGTAAATCTGCCTAATATTTATTGGAACAAAGCAGCTCAAACTGTTGTCTACCTACTTAATAGAGTATAGTTGAGGTTGAATAGCATGAAGGACAATTATGATCTATGGTATGGAAGACCTCCCACTATTAGATACTTTAGAATCTTCGGGTAAATGCTACATTAGGAGAGATGAAGAAGACCTTGGAAAGTTTGATGCATGGTGTGATGAAGGGATCTTTCTTGGCTACTCAACCACAAGCAAGGCCTATATAAGCTACAACAAGAGATTGTGAAAGATGATTGAAAGCACAAATGTCAAGTTAGATGAAGACTTGTGTCAAATCTCATAAGAAGCGAACGTTTGTGGATATAATATACTTGCATTGAAAAGGAAGAACAAAAGAAAGAAGAGAAAAGATAAGAATTAGGATTATATCTAAGATAATAAGGAAATAGGTAGAATCTTATAGGGGAAGATATATGGGTATGTGCAGGATCATGATGGGCCAAAAAGTGGCAATGGAGAAAAAATTACATTTTTCATCGACTCAAAAATGTGAAAATGCCAAGTTGATTTTTTTGTGGCTTGGGTGTCAGTACACACTTCCAAAGAAAAAACCAAACCAAGATCTCCATATCAGATATTTGATTCAAATCAGATATCCAATCCAAATCAAATATCCGATTTGAAGCAAACATATATATAAAAAAAATCGGGCCTATTAAAATCATTTGGCATTCATAAATAGGTGGCGCTGCCAGTGAGGAGGTTCTCCACATATCTGATATCTAAAATTGAAAAAGTTAGATTTTAGATTTTTCTTCGCTTTGATCAAATTTTGAATTAGATTTGTATTATTTCAATTAGTTTTTTATGATTTTTTTTTCAAAATAGGGTTTTTGATTGAATTTTTATGTAAATTTTGAGTTTAGAATGGATTTTGATTAAAAATGAATTTTGCAGGGACTTTATTTCCAAAACCTAATGTTTTTATGGATTTTGATTTAAAAATAGTGTTGTTTATGTATTTGTATTAAAAATTAGAGAATTTTATAAAAAAATTGTTAAAAAGTAGGGTTTTTTAAAAAAACTAGGGTATTTTTACAATATTTTCATTTATATTGTCTAATTTCAATTAGATTAATTAGTTTTTAACTTTAATTAGGCATTATGGCTACTGAAAATGAAAATACACAAATTCTAAATGATCCACCAGTTGAGAATGAAAATGCACAAATACCAAATGCTCCACCACCTCTGCAACCATCAATTGAAGAATTAATTGGTGAAAATTATAACAATTAAAGGAAATTTTTTGAAGTTTATAAGAGAATCCCTCGATTATTCGAGATGTCAAACACATTGAAGGATATAATTAAAAATATAGAAACCCTCTCCACCCAACATAATGCCTTTAATTTGTGGCGAGAAGACATGAAGGAATATTATGCATGTGGATTGTCTTATGATGATGTGAAAGATCTCAGAATAACCAAAGCCCAAATAGCCTCTTTATTTGTTAACCCCTACACTAGTTTTCTAGTTAATGTTAATAAACAATTTTTTTTTATAAAATGGTGCACGGATAGGGACATTGTAGATAACTTTTGGGATCATTGGTGTATGGTTTTTGAGAAACCACTGAACAAAAATTGTGATACACCATTTTACTTTACTAAAAAATTATATGCTGAGTTTGTGTTAGGGCATCATGTCAATTAATTTGACATTAAACCCTTCTAGGGTGTTGGTGGAGGTATGCCCTAGGATAGACCAAGGGCAATTAGAGTAGTCCCGTGCCCATATGTTCCCGTGCCTCCCCTTCCTCTGCCACCTCCAGTATATCATCCAGATATTATGCAAGATGTGGCCACACAAACTATCCAAGCTATTCACTCTTTGAGTGGCCTTTTGGTTTTCCATGCTTCTACAGTATCTCAGCCACATTCTAGTGATGTTGGTGATGGTTGGAGTGTTACTGCATCATCCTCGTCAGGTCCACATTTTTGTGTGCCACATACTTTCTCCATGTGCCACCAGATATGCTTGGGTCCTCTTGGACAACTTGCTGAGCATCCCTTGGACACTTTTGATTATGACCTCCATAATGTGGACATTATAGATCAGACTCAGGGGAATGGAGCACACCCTACAAAGTCCTCTCCTACTAGAGAGGGGGACATTGGAATAGTGACATAGGTAAGATTTAAGTTGTAAATTCATAACTTGTATTTTTTTTTAAATAAATATTAATAAGAGATAGTATAATGTACTAATATTTATTTACATGGTCTATTTAATAGTTGATGTCTAAGGAGGAGCTCACATAGGTGACTGATAGCACCCTTAGGGCCATTTCATTTGTCCTTGACACACACAGTATATATTTTCATACTCACTCGTTTACATTTTTTTATTATATACTTGTCATTTGAATTTTCATAAATGAAATTATATAATAACTTATATGTTTATCTTATTTTCCTCTTGTAGGAAATACCTAGTGCTAGTGAGGTGCAGACTTTTCCAGATTATGAAA
The DNA here is from genome assembly GCA_007258455.2 of Sequoia sempervirens. Classification (NCBI taxonomy): domain Eukaryota; kingdom Viridiplantae; phylum Streptophyta; class Pinopsida; order Cupressales; family Cupressaceae; genus Sequoia; species Sequoia sempervirens. The sequence continues at coordinate 141,454 of VDFB02366363.1, read as the reverse complement.
GTGCAATCTTAGATAAGGGGAAGGTAATTGAACTCAAATTCAATTGAATTAAGAATTTTAAGATCTTATATTGAATATACATACATCGACATATATTGGTAGTTTCATATGTACTTGTCATTTTTATGTACAGGAAGTTATGAGCTATACGCCGTTATTGACAAGTGCGAGCACCTTGTTCAGATTATGGAAGTGAAATTTTAGACAAGGGGAAGGTAATTAAACTCAAATTCAATTGAATTAAGACTTTTAAGATCAATTAGACATATATCACTATAGATTGGTAGTTTTATATGTACTTGTCATTTTTATGTATAGGCAATTATGAGCTATACATTGTTGTTGACAAGTACCACAATGCCTGAATGAGTATGTATTGGAACACTTGAAGGAGTAGGTGTTGAAACACCTCAAGGAGTTGGTGTCAAAACACCTAAAGGAGATAAAGAAAAAGATCAGCCTAAAGAGGTATGTGTTTATTTTATTTGGTGTTTGGTATTTATATGCTCCTATTACTAACAATTATATGCTAACTTGGATCAGTTTTATGTTTTTGTTCACATATATAGATTGACATTACAAAATTTGGTTTGGTCAGTTCTTTGAGAGGGGCATATTCTAGGACTCCCGACCCTTTGAAGAGACAAATATTTCAGGTAATCAAGATTACAATTTTAGAGTTCAATTAATATTCAATGTATATTGATTTTGATGTTAATTATTCGATTTTAAATCATATAGTACAACTAATCTCAATTGTGGTTTGAATTTTTCTTGTGTAGCTACCTTCAGAGCCAACGAGTGCTGCAAAGAGGCTCCATTTTGATGATCCACCAATAGTTTAGGATGAGATAGACATTTTGGCATGTAAATTTTGAAGACATCAAGATGGCATATGCCACATTTTGTAAAACTTTGTTTGAGTTGGTGTTGATGTCATTTTTGTATATGAAGATACACTCAAGATTATTGGATAATTTGATATATAGAAGTTCACAATCAAAATTTAATTTCTTCCTCATGTGCATGATTAAACTCTTTGAAAATTTAATCAAGTGAGCAATGGTCAAATATCAATGTACAATAGTATAAAAAGAATGGTTATATTATGTAGTTTATATTCATATTGCTGATTACATTGCATTGCACATATTTCAAACTCAAAGCATTACTTCACATTGCATAAGTAACAACTAGATGCTAATAGATGAAAAAATTTCAATAACAATATAGTTTTTACAAAGTCAACCTAAGCAGTTATGCAATTACTTCACATTACATAACTAATAACTAGGAGTAGCTATCAATTGCATTAGCTTGTCATGGAATTCTATGAGACCACATTTCTTTGAGGAAACTTGGCATAATCAGTAGCTTGATATGGAATTCTATAATTGATTGATCATAATCAATTAGATAGCTCATGACATATATATAGAAGGAAGGAATCCCAACCCATCTCTAACATCAAATTTTGGTTGGGTCTCCTCCTTGACATCAACAATGTGTGGTTGGGCCTCCTCTACTCTAGTATCTAAATCAGACTCAACTTGTACCCCAACTTATGCACGTTAACTTTAACTCAATTTTGTGTATGTTGACATCCTAATCATATAAAAGATAGAAGACTTGAGAGTATACTTAAGGGATGGAAGATATAAACTCATTTTAAAAAGACTATGTAAATTTTAACATTTGGATATGTTATCATTCTTTATTATATATTAAATATAAGCTTAAATGTATAACATTATTTTTCTATTTACTCTCTAGTCACTATAAAATTAAATATGTATTTCTAACATAATTTTCCTCATATTTGTATATACTTACATAATGGTAGCATAAATAGGTGTGTTTAAAGATAGTTTGAGGTGACTTGCATAAAATTTTAAATTATTTAGATAACATACAAGATTGAATCCAAATTGTGGTTCCTATGATGTGGGAGAGAAATATGAATTCCATACATATATCAAGTAAGACACTTGGGTGTAAAATGATAGAATAAAGGTATAAAAAAATATTATTAACAACTTGCACAAACAAAGAAACTTAAGGGAATTTGCATAATTATAAATGAAACGATATATAAATTAAATACAATTTATTTACATGATTCCATGGAGAAAATAGAGAAGGTAACACCTCATAGATTATATTCTTGGTAGGAGATAAAGTACTCTTAAGAGTTAAACCTCATAAGAGCTTGAGAGAATTTAGAAAGTATGCTAAGTTAGCAACTAGATACATGGGTTCTTTCAAATTTTTAGAAGTTATTAACCCGGTTTCCTACAAAATAGCTCTACCACCAACTCTTTCTCATATGCATGAGTTTTTCCATGTCTTATTTAAAAAAAATTGTTTTGGCATTAACCATATTCTTGATTAGAATAATCTTCAAGATTAGGATCTAGGAGTGATAACAATTGAGCCTCTCAACATATTTTATTTATATAATCAAACTAGCTACCTTGTTGGCTTGATGAGGTGGATGCAGGAGATTTTGTTTCTCCCTCTAGGATACAGAGGGAGAGCATCACTAGAGAGAGTAGCAGATTTGAGAAGAAAACCAAGGCCACCAAGAAATTGAGAAGTCACACACAAACCATATATTGTGTAGTTTCTTTAAATTATGAATTCTTTCTTGGAACTGATTGAACTCTAAGTTCATTTGAGTTATCATTGGTGTTGCATAGTTGTGCAAAGTTTTATGAACTATTCATTTTTCCTAATAAACATGTGAAATGTTCATCTTTCTATTGGAATGTTATTCAAAGAGGTAAACACAATTAATGACTAAAAACCTACCTCTTTCACTCATATGAGAAAATAATTGTATGTTAAGTATAAAATACATACATGTGTCCTTTTTTTATGATTAAAACCTAACTTGGCATGGAATTCTATGATATATAGATTATATTGATGTCAGGGTTCAATTTGTATAATATTGAAGAAAGAAGCCAATTGAGTAGAGTTATCAGCATTCTTCAGAATCATAAGATTTTTTTTAGTAAACTAGCCATTTTGATGTCTTCTTTCAGTCTCAAACATTATTTTGTATCATTGTTACATTGGTCTTGAGAGTGGTAGCTTAATATAGGTCCACAATACAAAATCTTGTTTACTTGTGCAGTGTAACAGTGGCATAGGAAAAAATTTCTTTGAAAGAACCAAAGGGTGATTGCACATTTGAAGTGTATAAACACATATCTTTTTGTAATATCAAGGGCACTTTTTGAATCTTCCATGTATTGCTAATTTAAAAGGAAAGGTCTTTTTCCTAATTTGTATAAGGCCATGCTTTTGACATTGTCAAAAAGAGAAAAACTTCCCTAATGATGCAAAGGCATGGCCAACTAGTTCTAACTCTCCACATGAGAGAAGAGAGATGCTAGAGAGTACATCAAGTCAGTGAGAACCAAAGTGTAATGTGTTTTAGTTTGTAGTACTATGTTTATCTGCAGATGTGTGATAAATTCTTAGTTCAATGATGCCGAGCAATTTTTGAAAAAAGAAAGTTGTGTCACGGCCTGCTTTCAATCCAACAAGAAAAAATGAAAGCTCGACCTCTTGGAATGAAAATTATTTTATGCAAAACAAATGAATAATAATGAGGTAGTTAAGGTGTTTGAAGTTATTTAGAGGTCACTTTTAGGGTGCAAGGCTTAAAGTTTCATTTTAAATGCACTCAAAAAAACTTTAAAGGGGTCTTAGTCCTACTACCGCCTCATTCCACATGCTATGTAGCCATTTACATGTTGTGTAGGGGTTGAACAATGGAGAAAACATGTAAAAATTATATATATATATATATATATATATATATATATATATATATATATATATATATATATATATATATATATATATATATATATATATATACACATATACATATACATATATATATATATATATATATATATATATATATATATATATATAATATGCATATACATATATATATATATACATATATATATATATATATATATATATATATATATATACATACACACACACACACACACACACATATATATATATATGCAACCTAGAAGCATGAATTAGGATTAGAATATCACATAACATCATATAAACAAAAAAACCACCATAAACTTGAATGTCATTTAAAACATGCATGGTAAATATTCATCGTTGAAACTTGAATTGTGGTAGCTTCATATGCATAGTCTATTGATGCTAGGGTTCAATTTGTATGATATTGAAAAATGAAGACAACTGAGTAGAGTTATCAACATTCTTCAAAAATCATAAGAATTTTTTTAGTACACTAGCCATTTTGATGTCTTATTGCAGTCTCAAACATTATTTTGTATTCAGATGTGTGATAAATTCTTAGTTCAATGATGTTGAACAGTTTTTGAAAAAAGAAAGTTGTGTCACAGCCCGCTTTCAATCCAACAAGCAAATGTGAAAGCTCAACCTTTTCGAATGAAAATGCTTTCTTGGAAAACAAATGAATAAGAATGAGGTAGTTAAGGTGTTTGAATTTATTTAGAGGTCACTTTTAGGGTGGAAGACTTAAAACTCCATTTTAAATGCATAAAAAAGAATGAAATTACTTCAAACCAAGTTTGTGAAGAAGTTAACTCTGCTGCCCACTAGTTTCCCTTAAGAGTCCAAAGTGCTAAAAGGTAGCAATCTTTGAAGGACTATTTATCAGAGATCATGATACTTATAGACTCTCTGTCTGAGGCTATGGGATCATGTTAGGACCATCTACAAAAACCTCTCTCGAGTTTTGCTATCTCAGAGGTGTTTTCTTGTGGTGATGACTTTTTAGTGGAGCAAAAAGTTGCCAGATGCAAGCAATGTAAAGTTGCAAAGTGGTGCAACTTTCATTCCACAACTCGTATGACTAAATGAACTATTCCAACAAATCCAAATGGGTAAATTTACACTAGGGATGGTCATCTTTTGTACCCAAATACACATAATCACTCCGAGCTACATTAGATCGATGATTTCCCTAAAGAGTCCAAAATGCTAAAAGGCAGCAATCTTTAAAGGGGTATTTCTTGGAGACCATGAGGCTTACAAACTCTCCATTCTAGGATACGAGATCATGTTGGGACCATCTACAAAAACCTCTCTTGGTTTTTGCTATCTTAGAGGTGTTTTCCTATGGTGATGAATTTTTAGTGGAGGGAAAAGTTGCCAGATGCAAGCAATGTAAAGTTGCAAAGTGGTGCAACTTTCATTCCGCAACTTGTATGAACAAACAGACTATTCTAACACATTTGAATGGGTACGTTTACACTAGGGATGGTCCTCTTTTTAACCCAAATACATTGAATCACTCTGAGCTACATTGGACCGACAATTTCCCTTAAGAGTCCAAAGTGCTAAAAGGAAACAATATTTGAAGGGATATTTCTCAAAGACCATGAGGATTACAAAATCTTTGTCTAAGGCTATGGGATCATGTTGGGACCATCTACAAAAACCTCTCTCAGTTTTTTCTATCTCGAAGGTGTTTTCCTATGGTGATGACTTTGAAGTGGAGGGAAAAGTTGTCAGATGCAAGCAGTGTAAAGTTTCAAAGTGGTGCAACTTTCATTCTGCAACTCGTACGACCAAATGGACTATTCCAAATCATCCAGATGGGTACATTTACGCTAGGGATGGTCCTCTTTTGCAACCAAATACACCAAATCACTCTGAGCTACATTAGACTAACAATTTCCCTTAAGAGTCCAAAGTGCTAAAAGGAAGAAATATTTGAAGGGTTATTTATTAGAGACCATGAGGCTTAAAAAATCTATGTATGAGGCTATGGGATCATGTTGGGACCATCTACAATAACCTCTCTTATTTTTTTCTATCTCGGAATTTTTTTCTTGTGGTGGCAATTTTTTAGCTAAGGGAAAAGTTGTTAGATGCAAGCAGTGTAAAGTTGCAAAGTGTTGCCACTTTCATTCAACAACTTGTACAACCAAATGAAATATTCCAACACATCCATATGGGTACTTTTATGCTAGGGATGATCATATTTTTCAACCAAATATGCCGAATCACTCTGAGCTACATTGGACCGAGTGAAATTAGGTGAAAAATTGATGCAGACACAAGGGCACAATCACAAACTCTTTGCAACCTGCCTATTTGAGGCATCTAACAAGATTATTCTAACCTCTTTGGACAATCTAAAACTCCCTTAAAACTTAACAAGGAACTAAATACACATTTCCCTCTTTAACCCCCGTAAACCCTTGTAATAGTGAGAAACTAGTTTTTGTCCAATTACTCCATAATTTTCCAAAACACCAGACCAAAAAATGACTGATTCAAACACCCATATCCAAGTTACACAACATATATGAGAAACAACATACAATCCTTTAGACTAGAATTGACTTCCCATACATTCACCCTTGAAAAGGCTACTCAATTAGCCCAAAACTGCAAGGCAACATACCTTCAAACACCACATAGACCCCTAAAACCTTGGGGAAGCAAATAAATTGCCAAGAAAACAAATAATCTACTATTGGATTCCATTTGTACGAAACTGTAACCATCAAATCAGAAAACCCTTTTTTTAGTGTAATTCTTGAGGGTTTATTGGATGTAGCACTTCCACAATCTTTTAGACTTTGCCACCACCTTAGACACCTTTATTTAGGCACCGATATTCTTAGAAAACAAAGAAAATTCTGGTATCTCAGAGATTTTTGCAAACCCTAGGGTAAAAACTCTATTTTCAAGTGAAAAAAAAAACCACCATTTTTAGACCTTTAACTCTTCATTTTATTTCAAAACCCAGTTCTCCATGCCTTCCACTCTCGAAATATCATTTCCTAATCCCTACCAACTTATCCCACCAATTCACATTGGCACACAGTAGGTGGGATGAGATTCAATCCATTAAAATTACAAAACCCTTATTCCCCTATTTAGGAACCCGTCTAAAGAAAGTCTGAGTTTTGAGGCATAAAATGAATAAAGAAACCCTCTATTAAGAAGTTAGAATAAATTCAAGACATGTAATAATGTTTCTACATGAATTTTTGATACAAAAATGGTTGAATGTCTTGTGCATAGGTAGAAAGCACAAGAAAAATAGTAAAATATGAACTAAGCAATTGAAACTTTATTGATTAAAAGAAAAAAACTCCTTCAACAAAACCTATCTCAAGCCCTTGAAGGAATTAAGTACATTGCTATGCCTTGTAATCCAACTCCCAATTCCTTTAACCACCAATATTAACCGAATTTTGAAACCTTAATGACCGTTGAAGGCCAAAATACAAACATTTTTCACATTAATATGACTCATAATGAAATTTTATAGTTTTCCACTTCTAACTTTACTAAGACCTCACTTAATGGCTTTAAATAGCATCATTACATGTTCAAAACATTGTTCTTTCTTGTCCCTCAACAAATTTACAAATTTTTCCTTCAAAGGCTAAAAAGAAACAACTAGACAAGTTGGGATCTCCATTTTTTTTACCCTAAAACCTAAAAAATCCTCCTAATACATGACCATTAGGACTGTTAGATCTCATTAAAGAAAACAACTCAAAATATTAAGACTTTAATTATTGAAATGATCCACAATGATATTGTGGTGTAGGTGCTCCTGCACCGAAAATGGTGGTTACAACTTGCTAATGTCAATGAAACGTGGGGACAACAAGATTTAAAGTTGGATCAAGCTTGTGCAAGTCCTAATAGACATGTTTGATGAATTTATAGGGTGTGGAAAGGTTGGAAAAAATGTTTTCCTTAAAAACCTCATGAAAGTTGCTAAAAATGAAGTTGCACCCAAGTTGGATTTGAGGAGCAAAAGTTGCAAGCCACTATAATTTATTATATATAAATGGAAGATATTACAAAACCTAGTTCAAATGAGCATACTGACAGGAAAGAACTAGAAAGAAAACCTTCGGTTGTAGCTCGATTAAGTACAAAAAAACCCCTTTACAATACCTATGAGTTTCTAAAATACAGACCCCTTTACATTTTAAATATACCCTTTATACAATTCCAAACATTTGACCCATATTTCGAAAAACATCACTGGGTATAGATTATGCCCATACACAATTATGACCGTTTTACATTGTTTCCAATTTGAGAATTCAATTTTTTTAAAATTTTCCTATTGGAGGCATTAAGGGCACAATCTTTGACAATAGTAGTATGTTCACATTTTGGACTGACAAGCACCTGTACAAACCATCAAGGTAGCTTAGAATAACCAATCTATATTATTCTAAATGACACAAAATGTGATGAGATGGTAATGCAAACTATAAAAGATGCTTAGAATAACTAATCTATATTGTTGTAATTTGTTGCATACCTCTTCGAAAGGATCAAAGCTAGCTATTGTTGCAGCAGGTCCATGATCAATCGTGCCAGGAATATCACAAAAGTGGGAAAATGAGAAATCTATATTATCACAATAGAAAAGATGCTTAGAATAACAAATCTATATTAATCTAAACAAACTGAATGATGATGAATTGGTGATGAAAACTATAAAAGATGCTTATAATAACCAATCTATATTATTCTAAATGACATAACATATGATGAGATGGTAATGCAAACTATAAAAGATGCTTAAAATAACCAATCTATATTGTTGTCATCTATCACACACCTCTTCGAAAGGATCAGAGCTAGCTATTGTAGCAGCAGGTCCATGATCAATCGTGCTAGGAATATCACAAAAGTGGGAAAATGAGAAATCTATATTGTCACAATAGAAAAGATGCTTAGACTAACAAATCTATATTAATCTAAACAACCTGAATAATGATGAGTTGGTGATGCAAACTATAAAAAAATATTAGAATAACCAATCTATATTGTTCTAATATGTCACATACTTCTTCGAAAGGATTAGAGCTGGCTATTGTTGTAGTAGGTCCATGATCTATTGTGCCAAGAATATCACAAAAGTGGGAAAATGAGAAATATATATTGTCACAATAGAAAAGATGCTTAGACTAAAAAATCTATATTAATCTAAACAACCTAAATGATGACGATTTGGCAAAAAACTATGAAAGATGCTTAGAATAACCAATCTATATTGTTCTAATCTATCGTATACCTCTTTGAAAGGATCAGAGCTGGTTATTGTTGTAGTAGGTCCATGATCAATCTTGCCAAAAATATCACAAAAGTGCATACAAAATATCGCTATTAAAGACACCTGCATTGCAATAGTATATAAAATATTAGTATTAAATAAAGAACATTAATGAACTTAATCATAATGAACATAAGCATTGTACCTTCCATTCTTGAAAATTCCATTCAAGTGTGCCTAAAGGGTCATCTCTTTGCTTAAGAGTATCCAATAATGCTTCATGATCAACATTACTAAGTTTCCATAGTTGTTTTGTCTTTGGTCTGGCATGATGCTTCAACAACTTAACATTTGTTGCTATAACAAGGTACGAATACATGAGAATGGTTTTGTGTTTCTCGTAGTCTTCAAATGTAGGTATGCCATTCTTTCTAATCATGTATGTTTGCAACCAAGTTCCTACAACCACAATTGAATGTGCAAGATACACAAAACCATCATCATCTTCCATTGGTTGTGTTAGCTTATGCTTTACCTACACACATCAATCCAACCAATAGTCTTATCTCTCTTCATTCCCCTATGGTGCAACAATTGCAAAAAGATGTCCCAGCTGTAGTAGATCTGAAAGTAGGTCGTAATCAACTGAACTTTCCATTGTGTCATTTGTCATGGATATTGTTTGAGATAAAGGAGTTAGATACTATGGTACCCATGTATCCACCCACTCACTTGAATCACATTGATCCCACTTGTACTGAATACAACTTTGACAAAAGCAAGCCAACTCTCATGTCCAAATGGTCCATGTGTCTGCATCTGAGCTTCAAAATGAATGCATCTTTGAAGAATATTTAATTGTATGACAATCCAATCTGCCTCCCACTGTACCCTCCCCAATGAATTGAAAGTATTTGCACACTATTGAATCAAATATCCCTCCCCGTGACAATGCTGAATTACACCAATCAACAATAGAACATGCATCACATAATTTTTCTCTTGAAATCTTCAATTGCTTGATAACTAGATCTCTCTTTACGCATGCACCTGCTCCATCATACTCCCCTTTCCCATGTCCAACTTCAAAAAACTCCAAATATGAGGTAGACCCCTGTCTACATGCATTCTACTTAACCAATAAAACATACGAGCATTCTTGAATCGACCTGTGCAATTATCTGACCAAATTAGATGTTGGCCTAGTGCTATATCATGCTCTTGCAAGAACTCAAAAAAATTATCGAAACAATGTTGGACATACTCAGATGAGTGATATCTATCATCACTCATATAAAAATGATACTCTCTGATTATCTTTTTTTCCTCCTTTGTACCATCAGGTGCATGTCTAAACATTATGTGGACAAAAATAGCAATCTAAATGGAATTGTAATACTGATATTGTACCTCATTTTGTGGTTGCAATGTGTAGTTTTCTGTAAAATCAACCAGTGATATAATAGTTCCAATCAGAAAAGAGTCCTTACACATCATAAATTATTGATCCAACCATTGAGACCTATGACTATGCCTTGGATACTTGTAGAAAAGATTGTCCTTAAAATCTGAAATAAAATCAGCAACACTGCATTCTTTTGTAACCAACTCACATCTAGAACCTTCACCTCCACTTTGTAAAGTATATTTGACTCTCATATCTCTTTTTCTCAACAAGCTTCTTTCCAAATTCATGTTTGGAAATCTCATGAAAACATTGAACAAACTTTGACAAGCCACCATATTGTGAGCACTTTTCATTTAAACAATCATTTCTATAGAAAAAGCAACCATCATCTCTAGAACATAAAAATAGATCTAGAAAGTCCCTTGATGATTTTGGAAGATGCATTGCACCACATTCTTGCAACATTTCATTAGTATGCAAAGTAGAACGGATATTGCACAATAGTTCATGGTACATTAAAAAATCCACATGGTATTTGCAACAACAAGTATTACAAATCTTAAGAGGCACACAATAAAATGGCTTCAAACCCTCAAAAGTCCCTTGCGAGATTTCTATATTTTTATGTTTTTCATTAAATTTTTTGAACAACATTGTTTGGCTTGATTCCAAGAAATGTTTAGAATGTGTATGGTCTCGATTGCCAATTCTGAACTTTAAAACATCCTTTGCATTGGGTGATACTCTATAGTTATCATGCCAAAATTGTTGAATTACCTACTTTACATTATCGATTAGCTTCTTATCAACACGTGGAAGCCTCCCAGAAAAATCCCATGTATCATTTTGAAGAGGATCATCTATTCTTTCTCTTCTTGCAAGTGCTCTATCTAAATTTTTATGATTTATGTCAAAATCAATACAAGTTTGTCTCATAAAGAAAGCCTTTTTCAATTGATGGCTTACTAAGGTGGTTGTAATGACTCTCCGAGTAGCTCTCTTATCCTTTTCCTTGTCATTTTTCCCAATAGACTTGAGAGCATTAAAAATATTCTTGACAATAATATAATTTTTTTCAGTCTTCTTGTTCACACGAATCTTCAATTTGGCTAGCAAAGGTCTCATCTTTTGCATCTTTATCAATTGTAAAAAAAATTGGCATTGCTCAGTCAATGTCTTATCACTAAAATATTGGTTGAAAAATATTCTAGCCCACAATCAAATAGTTTGTGTTGACCTCTTGCCTTCAAAATTGTTTAAAAAGTTCTCATGAAATTCAAGTAACCATTTAGGGGTTCTTGAAGGTCTTGAAATTAAAATATGTCTTTCTTCCACACAAGGTTCTTCATTTCTCATGTAATCTGGTGAAACATAATTTACACTTGCTTCAATATTGTGTTCAAAATCTTCATTTCCAACATTTTCACCTTGAACATTTCA
>VDFB02366363.1:83976-129427 GCA_007258455.2 Sequoia sempervirens | reverse complement strand
GTGGGATAGAGTGGGAGAGAGACTTGAGAGAGGGAGTGGGGGTTAGGAGAAAGATACCTTAGAGAGAGAGAGTAGAGGGTAGAGGGTTTCAAGGTTAAGGGTTTAGGGTTTAGGGTTAAGGGTAGAGGGGAGAGAGATACAAGTGATTGAGTGAGAGACTTGGGAGAGAGAGAGGAGAGAGAGAGAGAGGGAAAGAGATAATATTTAAATATTTTATATATTAGTAATATATATCTAAATATTTATACATTAACAGAAATATTGAAATATTAAACATAATAATATAATATATTATATATTAAATACATAACTTGGCAAGAGATTATCATAAATTGTATATTATATATTACATTATAAACTATATTGTATATTATATACTAAATTATAAACTTTATTGCATTTTTTAAATCATATATTATAAATTGTATAACATTTTTGCAACTCTATATAAAACATATTAGATATTGGATTCAAATCAGATATCCGATTTGAATTGGATATTCGATATTTTTGACACAAAATTAATGCCTAGGGATTAGGCTTGGGCTTGCTTTGGATTTTGGTTTAGACCTGCCAAACCTAAGAAGTCAACACAAAAAATGTGTTTAACAACTTACTTTGCTTTTATAGACTTTGTGCATAAGGATGACGACTTTTTTTTAACCCAAAAATGATGAAATGAAAAGGGTTTGTAAACGAGCTTCTCAACTTTCCACCAATATAAATTATACTTTAGTTTGAATCTAATAAATAATTATTATTCATTTTCTATTAGAATTACGACTAATGTCCTCATTGATAGCCTGATTGAAAAAAAATTATAACTTTTAAATGGTATTAAATTTTTTGAATCCAAAACATGCATCACATTCTATGATTCGTGTACTATAGGATTAAAATAAATAAATTGAATTTCATGAAGTTTTAACCAAGTTAAGGTGGTCAAACATGTTTTTATATTTTAAAAGTTGTAATTAAAAATTCACAATTAGCTATTTACTTGGAAAAAAATACACAAAATATGCATCACATCCGGCCCTGTGTCCTCTTACTTATATTCAAAATTTAATAAAAAAAATTATGATTTTATTATGGTTAGGTGGTTAGTGATGCACCTACTAATATTTTTTCCCTAAATTTAAGTACTATTGCATTGAAATTTCAATTTTTCACCAAATAGATTTTTTTAGAAAAATAAACCTAGTAATTTAGAAACTAAATTCAATTTTCCACATATTCTATTCTTACATATTTTTGAAATAATATAGATAACTTATTCAAATTACGTCAAGTTGCATAACTCTAATTTTTCTAAATTTTCATTGCCACTTAAGGGCCTGTTTTTTCCATGATGATCCTACAGATACCCATATATTGTACCCTTTTGAACATGATTGATATAATTATGACATGAATTCAATCTAATTGAGGTTATCTGTCAATCTGTGAGATATAAACTTCAACACTCAAAAAGTACTTGGGGCTTATAACTTCGATCTATGTTTCCATAGATTTCCTACTATCATATATTATATAGATAGATTCATGGCATAAGGGACTTATCAAATTGTATACCTATCATGTAGAATAGGGTATGTGTAGGATCATCATGCAAAAAACAGGCCCTTAAGTGGCAAAAAATTTAGAAAAATCAGTGTTAGGCAACTTGACGTAAATATTTGAATAAGTTATCTATATTATTTCAAAAATATTTAAAAATAGAATTTGTAAAAAATTGAATGTAGTTTCTAAAATACTAGGTTTATTTAAAAATAAATAAAATCTATTTGGTGAAAATTTGAAATTTCAATTAGTACTTAAATTTTAGGGAAAAAAGTAGGTGTTAAATGCACCACCTAATAATAAAATGATAATATTTTTTGTAAGATTTTATATATAAGTAGAGGACTCATGTCCGGATGTGATGCATATTTTTTTGTAATTTATTTCCAAATAAATAATTAATTATGAATTTTTTATTACACCTTTTAGAAAATATAAAAAATCGTCTGTCTGACCACCTTAACTTGGTCAAAACTTCATGAAATTTATTTTTTATTTTTTTAATCCTATAGTATGTGAAGCATAGAATGTGATACATGTTTTGGATTCAAAAAATATGATACCGTTTGAAAGTTATAGATCTTTTTCAATCAGCCTATTGATTAGGAATTTAGTCGTAATTCTAATAGAAAATGAATAATAATTATTTATTAAATTCAAATTAAATCATAATTTATATTTTTGGAAAGCTGAAAATATCCTCTAAAAACCCTTTTCGTTTCATTAATTTTGGGTAAAAAAAAAGTCATCAGCCACATACCCTACAAATACCCATAATATTGCCACTTTTTGGCGCACCATGATCCTGCACATACCCAATAATAAGATTAATATAACCATAATATTCACATAGGTGGTGTTAATATGCCATAATTTATCACCAAATTATATGATCCCGCTTAATAGATAATAGCCTTTTTGAACCATAGAGAAAATGGTGGGGTTGAATTCCCACTATTCTCCCTTGGTCATTCAATAATGTCCTAGGAATCCAAATTGGATTAAATATCAACCTCAAAGGTGAGTCAATTCTCAACTAGGAGGAACTAGGAGGGGGTTATTTAAGCTTTAGAGGGGTTCACCACCAAGCAAAATATTGGAAAAGACAAGTAAACATTCGACCCACAAAATCTAATAATGTAAGCTAAATGATGGATGCAAATGATGAAATTATGTAATAGAAAATTATGATGTATGTACCTAGGAAGTCTAGAAATGTGATGAGGATTCCATAAATATAAAATTTTGTCAAAATGAGCTATGGAGGACAAAGATTCCCTTACTATTGTCTTAGTCCTACTGCTGTTTTTCAGGGCAAATGCAAAATCTTCAAATGTTGGCACTAGATCCAAAAGAATTTATGAAAAATACCCTTGAGAGGACTAATATTCCCTAGGTGGCAACTTAGTCCCATCTGAAATTTTTGAAATCTCTGAATGTGATCCCAAGGCCCAAAGTCTGCATTTCCTTCTGATGCAGGAGCATCCAGTGGTGTAGGGAAACCTTGTATCGCCCAATTTTTTTTTTTTTTTTAATTGTTTTGAGTCCCATAATGGAACTTAAGGGGTGTAAGACTGTCAGGCATCAAAAATAGCAAAAAATAGGCACAAGAACTATTTTAAGTAAGTTAGCCTAAATGGGCTCGTATGGACACTAAAATTTACGCCAAGGCGAAAAGCTGAAAAAAAATTATGGTCACGAAAGAATAACCTCAATACTCTGAATGGTTTGGGAGAAATTAATGTTTTTTTCTTGAGAAATTTCTCCAATGCAACTTCAAATTAAGATATAAAAACTTAGAGGCCCCGAAACAACTCAAAAAGTGGCCGAACTGACCTATGGTGGGCTCATGTGTTGTAGATCTTGTTGAGAGCTTTCCAATGATATGCAATATAATAGAAAATCAAACAACTTGATAAGAAGTTATGGACATGCAAAGAATGTAATATAAGAGAAAATCAGACACTTGGATAAGAAGTTATGGCCATGCAAAGTTGGTCTTCTAAAAAGTGAATTTCATAAAAAGTTCTTCCTAGGCCAAAAATCAAACGACAAGACTTTTAGCACCAAAACAAAAGGTTAAATCTGAACTTTCTAGAACATTCTAGGGTAGTTATTGGGGAAAATAAAAAAGGGTTAAGTGGGGGTTGTAGAAGGTGGCCTTAATAGTGCAGATTGTGGCTTCAAATAGTAGATTTTCTTTTCAGAGTTGAATTTTGTTGTAATGAATCAAGCCCATGAGGCTGTAGCATGTAAGCTTTGAATATGTAATTTCATTTTATGAAAAATTTGAAAGTGAGTTATTTTTCTCTATCGCATCTTCTGTGTTGGTATCTGTTGTTGTGTTTTTTAGGGGTTTTGGGTAGTGTGACCTTCTGTTGGTGTAATTAAATGTGTCGTACCTTGTCCTAGGTCATGATTACACCTTAGTTAAGTTTACTTAGGGACCACATAGGAGGTTGTTGGAGATTTTCCACTTTTGGTGGACTTGACATGTCATTACCACATCACTTCCACCTTTTGTGGACACATCATGTGATTATCTCTCCACCTTTTGTGGGTGACCCACCTTTTGTGGTGATTATCACATTATCTCTTTCCAACTTTAGGTGTAGTGATAACTTTTCTTAGTTGTTTCATGTCATAAGATTACAACACTTGTCATAATCTTATGCCCTTCTATGTTCTCACCTTGGCTATATAACCAAGGGGTCTCCTATGTATTTTTATATAGCATTGGACTCAATCCATCCCATTATATTCTATTATTGGCAGAATATAGTTTATTCTTGTCATATTCTATTCTCTCTCTTTTGTGCTTTCTATTAGGCCTCTAGATCTTGGGTGGCTACCTTCATAGCCAATTCTTATACCTTCATCACCTTCTTCTTAGATCTTAGGTCTTGAAACTTCTAGATTTGGCATGTAGGTGAGTTTCTATGAAGATGACAACTTTACAACTGAACAACGTTGCACTTCAAATGATCCAAATTTTAATCTTGAATCACTAAAAAGTGACATATATGTTTTGAATTTTGAAATGATGTAAACTAATAAAATATTTCTCTTTTAGTATATTTATGCTTGTATTATTTTAAAAAATCAAAAAAATTTTGAATATAGTTTTTTATAAATTGACACTATAATTTAGTTGCTGAAAAAATGCTAAAAAATGAAGTCACATGAGATGTCAACATTTATATATATTAATTTTTATAATTTATCCTTCATTTTTTGTGTGCATTTATAACTTGAAATTTTAGTGCATGGATTTTTTTTTTCCCAATTTTGATAAATATATACTTTAAAATAAATTTTAAAATATGTGTATTAAAACATAGTTGTTTCCATTTGACATCAACTTTCATATTATTTATTTATCTAAAATAGAAAAAAAAATTATACCCTCTTGATATAGATTCTTTTATCTAGTGCATCATATTTTTTTTCAATTTTTTTTAATAATTTTTACTATTTCTCCTTCTCATGGTAATCAACCTAATACTTGTGTTGATAACCTAATTTAGTAAAAATAAAAAGAATATATATATATATATATATATATATATATATATATATATATATATATATATATATATATATATATATGAAAACTAGACTTATGGATCTACAAAAGGGTATTTTTTATATTTGAAAAAAAATGTTATTGATATGAGTAGAAATTGTTAAAACATCGATTTTTCAAATAAATCTATTTTTTTTTGGTAAATTGGCCTCAAAGTGATGCTAAATATGTATTTATCCAACAATTTTAGTTGGAAAAGTTGTGGATATATCTAACTTAGCTAGAATGAATCTTACAAGATCATATGTTTGACAAAAATATATTTTTAGTTAGAAATACTTAAATTCACGTGTGTTGATAAGTTGGCTAAAATTGTGACATGACTTTGTACTTTTACTTGTAAGAGAGTAAGAACTTGTTGATTGTTAGTAAATGGGGTTTTGCCTTGGTGAAACCCCTTGTTGGTAATTAAAACTTGGAATAAAATAGAATGATGAAAGTAAATGATGAATGAACAAAGTAATATGTTGCAACTCACCAAACTCTTGTTATGAAATCTGCAAACTTGTGTGAAATGGCTAGCCTGAATCTAGATCTTGAAATGCTTGAATGCTTGATAGATATGGACTTGAATTGCTTGCTTGAATCAAAACTCTACATCACAAATGTTAGCTCAAAAACACACATGATGTGAGAATATCCTTAATATGATGCTTGAATCTTGATGATGGCTCCAAATGCTTGATGAATTGCTCTTGAATGCTCTTGATCTCATAAAATTTCCTTACGAATTCTCATTAAACTTGCTAGATGATAAATGAGTGAAAGGAACCTTGTATTTATACTTATCCATGCTTAATATCCTAAAATTACACCACAAAAAGTGAACATATGAATTCATTAATTAAAGGAGGCTAAATCCCACCAAGATTAAAAATTAAATCCCAAAAATAATTAGATGGGGACTAAGAAACCCTAGTTGGTGTCTTATTCCCAAGGCTTGAAACTAAGGGCATATAATTCAAAAAGGAGACCATTTAAGGTGCATTTGAAATTAGGGTCCCAAGACCTTTGGAGGACAAAGATTCCCTAGGTGGCATCTTAGTCCCGGTCCAAAAATCAGGGACACACAACTAGAATCAATAAATTATCATTTATCCATTGATGTTTGTTGGGATTAGACACAAAAATATATAGTTCATTAGGCTTGTGGATGAAAAATAGACTAGTTAAGACATAAATAAGGATAAAAAAAGCAAGGTGGGCCCAAAAAAGTGTAAAAATGAAAGGGTATGCATTTTCCTACACTATTTATCCCTCACTTTAGTGAGAGGATGAACTTGCTTCAAGCTCACACTAAAGTAGCCAACCATGCAATCAAGAAGGGTTAAAATGTACAAATCATAGTAAGATAGGATGATAATAATCAATATGGTGGCCAAGCCCCAAGTATCAAGATTGTATGAAAAACCAACATAGGCACAAAGGAAAACACTAGCGGATGATATATGAAACCATAACTATATTGCCAACATACACCATCAAAGATCGAAAAAGGATAAAGAAAAAATAAAATGCAACGAATCAAGCTTTGACTAGTTGTCTAATGCACTATGGACTAGGTTTAGGTTGTTTTTTCAAAAAAAGTTTACAAGTGGAACACGTTGTCCACTATGTAAAAAAAACATATGCCCACAAGGGCTAGTGAAGCTAGTTGTCCACTAGGTGATCCCTAGGAAGTGCATATCAATGTACATAACCCCATGACTATGATAAGGAAAAAATAAAAGTGCATGCTCACATGGGCTAGTGAAGCTAGTTGTTCACTAGGTGAGCCCCAAGGGACCATATCAAATCCATACCTCCATGAA
The DNA here is from genome assembly GCA_007258455.2 of Sequoia sempervirens. Classification (NCBI taxonomy): domain Eukaryota; kingdom Viridiplantae; phylum Streptophyta; class Pinopsida; order Cupressales; family Cupressaceae; genus Sequoia; species Sequoia sempervirens. Next base: position 122,467 of record VDFB02366363.1, on the reverse strand, counting down.
TTCAATAACCTGTACAAAAAATGCAATGCAACAAGAAAGATGGATGTTTGAAGGGATTTTTCTTAGTTCGTGTGAAGTATTAATCTTAGGGGACATTATGCTTAACGTCTCCAAGAGAGGACAAATACGAGGTCTTATCTTAGAGAACATTGTACTTAATATGGGGATAATTAATGATAAATTAGACTTAATTATGCCTTGATTTAGTGTTGTAATGTGGTTAACACATTAACATTAGGTCTTGGACCCTTGTGAATTAATGATAATTTTATGATGCCTTGCAAAAGTGTTGTGAAGTGTTGTAACACACTTTCACACTTTTCTAGGATCTTATTATTATATTTCACTTAAATCACCACTTTTTATCATTTACCGAGATTATTTCAAAGTATTGTAAAGTGTTGTAACAAACTTTCATTCTTTTATAGGCTTTTCATCAATAATTTGACCTTTCTTATGCTTTAATTGGCCCCATTTTACACTTACAGGCCTTACTTAAGTGTATTTTGAAAATAATCTTGATAAACATCATTTAATTCACCTAATTTCTAAAACCCACTTAAAATGCCTAAGTGGGACCCATTTTCCACTAGGGGTGAAGGAGTCCCTTTTGGCACAAAAATAAAAGTAATTTTAAATCTTTGGTAGGTTATTATTTTCTAAGACCTAAGGTTAGCCTGTGATGTGGTATTTTTGGGAATTATTGCATAATTGTGTATATATATATGGTTTTTCCTCTCATCTACCCCATTCATTCATTTACCAAATCATTCATCATGCATTCAAGTCAAGCAAGCTAGGGTTTTAGCATTCTAAGTCATCAAGATAGTTTTTAAGGTATTCAAGGGTAGATTCTTCATCCATTGTTGTAGCAATTCAAGATCTATTAGATCATGGAAAGTTTCTAATTGCATTGTTTCATATTTCATGCTTCATTATCTTATTTCATCATTTTAGTTTAATTACCTAAAAGGGGTTTGACCAAGGCAAACCCCCATGCCCTAACAATCAAAACATTTGTTTTATTTCTTTGTGTGATTGTAGATCTGAGTACTTTGAAGGCTTGGAGATAATTGAATAATAAATTGAAAATTTGTTGAAGAAATATCCTTATTGGATAGGTGAAAATATCCAAAAAATCCACTTATAGCGTTGGAAATCAAGGTTTCAAATCTAGACACCTAGAGGAACAAAAAGAGCAGACTGAGAGCTTTTGATTCCACTTTCAGGTTTTCAAAAAATCCAAAGTGGACTCATATTCCATTAGTGGCATATGAGTCCCACTATACATGTTTTTTAGAGATTTATGCAAATTCGAATTCCCATTTGGCTAAAATGGGTGCCGATACAGTTTTTCAGATCTAGGACCGATTCGCCCAGAATGGCATACATGACTCCCAATAGGTCAAAATAGTAGAATCAACAACATTTCTAGTCTTCATCTTAGCTTCTACAAGTTTCCAGGTGCACACTTCTAGTCTTACAACTTTCTATTTTGTTTCATGATCATTTCTAGCTCATTTAGTATATATTTTCATATTACACTATGTTTTGAAACATTTGCATTTTCCAAGTTTACACTTGCTGGTGAATCCTCATTTTCTATTATCTATTCCCTAAAACCTTCCATTTTTCATATTTACAAATCTCCTTTCCATTGAAATCTCAAGGGTTTTTTCTTGAATGAAGTATTGATCTTTATATCTCTCCTTTTAGGTGTGAAACCCTAAAGGTGTAAGAGGTGACAAAATCTATGTTTCAATTCTTAAGTTTTTCAACAAGATCATACTCCATCCAACTATACAAAGTTAAATGGGGAGCACTAGGAAAAATGGGATTAGGCAATGTGAGGGACGTTGAAGGTGTTTGTCTTGGTTGTGGATTGTTCCTAGTGTTGGATGTATGAGCAACGGTATTGTGACTCAATTTCTATAGAACATTGTTCTTTGGTGGTTCAAGGATAAGGAAGGTTTTTTTTTTAACTTGTAGTTTTTGAGATGGTGGATAAATGATAAGTTTAGGATTGGGAGTACTCAAAGGGGTATCTAATGTGCATAACCTCAAAAAAATTATCATTATTTTCATGATCTTTTAATGAAGAGGATTCTAATGTTGCTTCATCATCTTCATCTAAGGAATTACTATTGTCAATGTTCTCATTTTCTTCCATTATTATATCTTCCCTAGTAGGAGAGTTTTTAGGATAACTACAAATCAAATGTTCTTGAGATACAAGGATTGGTTCTTCTAACATGACTTCATTGCATCTAAGGGAGTTATCAATGGTTGAATTTTCTTGTTCATAAATGATGCTATTGTCTTGTTCAAGAATGTTTTCTCTAGGGGAGAGAGGAAATTAAGATTCCCACAACTTTCATTGATTAGATCTTTTAACATCAAAGTATAATCTTCACAACTATGAGATACACTAGGAGAAGAAAAAATCTGATTTTCATGATCATTTATAGTTTCATTCCTTTGTTCCCTAATAGGATAGGTAGGGGAAGGATCACAAAGAGGGTTTTCATAGATCTTAATGTTTTGATCATCCAACACCAACATATCTTCACTTACGCTTTCATCCTCTAGAACATTATTACAAGAGGTGATGATGTTGGGAGATGAATGTAGACTAGTTGAATTTTCAATGGTGATGTGGTTGTCATGATTACCTATGGTTGTTTCTTCTTGTTCATTAATGTATTGTTCACTAAAAGAGGTAAAAGGAGAGAAACAACTAGGACTCTCAAAAATCTCATTGATTGGTTCTTCTAATACCAAAATATATTCTTCACAAATATGAGATATATTAGGAGAAGAAAGAATATGATTGCTAGGATTGTCCAAGGTTGTATTATTTTTTACTAAAAACTCTCATAGGGAGGGGATATGAACTTTTTCTTAGTATGCTTGGAAAGGTAAGGTAATAACATTGTTTGACCAAAAATGAAAAGAACTTTTAACCATCTCCTGCAATGCTTTAATAATGTAAACAATGTATATCCAAAGATGCAAAAAATGTTTATCCAATGTATACAAAACTTTAAGAATGCAAACTATAGAATGCAAAATTAGCATATTGCATTTAATCAAATCCATTCATTAAATATATAAAGCTCATTAAATCCATTCATCAAATAAATTAATTCTATTTGATTTATCTCTAAGGTCATCCATTTAAATTGAATAAATCAACTTTATTTAATTTAATCCTAACATCACCCTCTTTGATTAAATAAATCAAATCTTTATTTAATTAAATCTAAAATCACCTTCCATCTCCTTTTGATTTAGTTTAATCCTTAAATCTAAGTCAAATGAGTCAAATCTCCTAATCACCTCTTAAATTAATCAAATCATGATTAATGTAATCCTAATCACCCGTCACATCCTCTAGCTTTTCCCACTTGCACAAATAAATCAATTTATTGATTTATTAATTCTCCATTTTCTCTCAACTTGGCATCTTTGAGGAATATTCTTCCAAATTTTTAATCTCCCCCCAAATTGACATGTACATCCAACAAAGCATTTAAGAGATCTTACATGTTTCTTCCAAAGGTAAAACTTTGCATTTAACTCATCTTGTCATCAAATTCAAATTTCAAATCTCCCCCTCTTTGGCACATTGACCAAAATGTGCTTATTCCACAACCTCTCAGATGTTGACAAGTGGCATCTTATCATTGGTGGATCTTTAGTCCCACATTTACCCAATTTTCATGTCTCTCCATCATTCTTTCTTATAAATAGAGATCTCATCCTTTTCATTTGATCATCCACAACTTGAGTATTTGCACTATATTCAAGAATCACACATCTCCATCATCAAGAGCTTATCAAGGATTGGGAAAGGCCTTCTTTCCATAGAAGCACCAATCCACTATGAGATATGATTTAGTTCATGTTTTATTGTATGCTTTCAATTAGTTTATCTAATCCTTTGTTGTTTTGATTGCATTATGAGGCATGTCGACTTATTTCATAGGGATGTTCACTGTTTGCTTTGTTTTAAAATAATAATCATGCTTTGCATTACATGATTTTATCCATTTATAGATTTTCACATCCACATAAATGGCACTAGGTGGAGGGCTGTATACTGCATCTTTTAGAGTTTAAGATTCTCTAGTTTATCTTTTAACACTTGTTTGTAGATTCTCTAGTTTGTAGCTTGTAACTTTGGTTTTGTAGATTTTCTGGTTTTATTGTCTTCATGCATAGGCAAATTTTAAGTTGATTACTATTTATGTTGCAAAAGCTATAAAAAAAAAGAGCATACGCCATGGCATGTTCATGTCTGACAAAAAAATATTCCCTTTGTTGTACATTGCTATAGTTTTTCCCATTGTTTTTTCACCATCTCAATAGTCAACCTCTGGCTCATGAAGTTCAGCTTCAAGTTTCATTTGATGTTCACATTTTTTTTTCTCTCTACTTAAATCCACCTTCATTTACCATGCATGAACGGCAAGCTTTGTAACATCCCTTAGATGTTATTTTAGCCAGGATATTGTGGACAACTTGTAGTTAGGATGAGTTTTCGTATGAGAAGTGCACAACTCTATATAATCCATGATGTGAATGCTTTTACCCAATTCCTCTTGAACAATAATCTTTCAATCAACGCCACTGCTATTTGTATATATAATTGTGAATGAATTCATTTGATATGCCTATTTCCTTTCCTGTCACATGCTGATGTGAATGAATAGAGTTGATTTATAAGCCAACTACCATCTTTTGACTTTGATGCCCAACCAATTTTTTTCTAGATGAGATATCAATGTTCTCTTTTGTCTTATAGTGAAGAAAGACTATCACTGTTTTCCTATTTCAATGAATGATTAACTTCACGACATCTTAAGATCGGTCAAAATTTTACCTGGTGATATGTGATGTTTTCTTGTGTTTAAATTGGTAAGAGAAAAAAGGCCCTCTCTGTCTTTCAGTGGTCATGAGTTTCCCAGTAATAGGGTCCCACAATCAACTAAGGCACCATCTACAATTGGTCTATGTGCCATGCCTTCTTTGGTGCTCGATGGAGGCCTATATGTGTGGCATGAATATAGGGAGTGGAGGTGTAAATTACAGTTCAAATAATTCTTGAATTGCTTCTATGATCTGAGTACCATCCAAAATAGTGATCTATTCATTATTGGTGTGATAGATTTTGTATAGATGTTCATTCCAGCTAGACACTTTTTCCTTAGGTTCAAAACATATAGCATGTATGAAGAAAATAATAAATACATCTACCGTCCATTTTCTCCTTCCTCAAGTTGAACAATCACCTACTCGCTATTAACAAATTCATACTTAAATTGACATGATTTGAGTGGTTGGATCATCGCTATATCCCATCATAGTTAATGTGAAGTGATTTGGATCTTTACTTACTCCTTGCATGTATTGACTGCAACACTAGATAAGCTCATGCAAGCCCAATTGTCACCCCTACCAGGGAGAGGATGATCACAACTGATAGACCGTCTCATTGACTATTACTTTTCTTCATGTCATAATAAGACTGCAACGTACACTCTCTAGTTAACATGGCCATCCATTTCTTTGTAATATTGCCTAAGTTGGATAAAGTAATCCGATTTTAGGACCATCACGCGTATTGCAGTTAGTGATAGGTGTCATCTGTTTGACTCTGTAATACCCAAAAAAAGCTCAGGTATGGATTTGTGAATACCCAACCTATGTTAGGATAGATTGGATCAACTAAATATTATGCTACCCAATCGTAGTAGTAGGAAATATTGGTTAGCAATCAAGGGTGAATTTATTTCATTTACCCAAAAACAAATATAACACAATGGCATTAGAACAATAGAGCGAGCTGGGAGGGGGGGGCGCTATTCACACAGGCGAGCTTCTCTTCATCTCATTGTTTTGTATTGCAGCTTCTTTAATTTTTGTAACAAAGGAAAAAAGCTTGAGATATGGTCTCCCTCAAATGGGTATGGTGAACTTGGGCGACGTTTATTTTCAAAGAAATCTATATCAACCTTTATCTCATCCCCTTGCTAACAAAATGCATGATTTCACTTCTTGATGATATGAATAATATTTTCTAGAGGTAGACTCACAAGTTGGTACTGTTGTATTTCTTTGAATTTTAAATTGTTGTGCATTCATGATTTTAGGTCGGTATTACTATCTCTGACAGCGATAGTTAAGTTATTCTTATAGTGGTGTCTTTGTTCATTGACTATCGATTAAATTCATTAGAACTGAAACTTGTTGCACATTGGTTGGTGTTTTGACTATTTTAGTGCCATATCTTTTATTGATATTGTTTTCTTTTGCTTTCCTTGGCATTGGGAGGAAAGAATCATTTAATATTGATTCTCTACATATCTGTAATCACCTTTAATACTTGTTCTGACACATGGAAATTCTTTGATTTCCTTGGCACATGGGAGGTAAGATTGATTTTATACAGATTTGAAGCATTAAATATTGATCTAATACATTAAATAACTGATGCTTTGTGCTTTTCTAAAAAAAATTATTATATTAGTAACTATTGTAGGCAAGATGACATATGAGAGAGCATTATTTATTTCAAATTTGGATTTTGATAATCTCTATTGAAGGTAGCAACCATGGGTATATGGTCTACATTATTTACATTTGAAGTGTTTGGAGTATTGAAATAACAACAATTGTCACTTCATAATGTTCATTTGGTAAATAGTTTGTTTGAATTGAATCATGCAACGTGGCTTCAATAAAACAAACAATACTAGATTTTGAGCATAAAATATTACATTTCCATTTTATTGCCTTGCATTGTATCTTAAATAACGGTTTCTTGGGGTTCATCAAATCTAATTTTTAGCGATAAACATTGTTTTTTTTTATTAGATACTTTTCATAATAGGTAATTTCTTTGTGATAATGCTATATGCTTCATTGATTCCTTAAATTAAATCTCTGACCTAATAGTGATGTTTTCTTTGAGTGCAAAATTAGCGAACTATTGAATTGGTGATCGATAATTTCTGAACATATGTTCTTTTGAGCGATTTATTTTCCTAAATGTTTTTTGAATATGTTGATGTTTGATATGTAGATCTCTTGAAGACAATGGAATAGCAAGATGAAAAAAATCCACAAATAGCAAATAGATTTGAGTGAAAAAGAAGTTGGCATTGGAATTGAAATTAAAAAAAAATCATTTTTAAATGCTTATTGGAATAACTTGAGATACCCATTTCCTACTCTCGTTTTCTATTTTAGGAAAACTCACTTTTAATTTTGATTTAAAATTAATCATTGATTGAATTTTTTTTCAAAGTTGGGATAAAACTGAACATCGGAAACTCACTAGATTTCAATTTTGTCTAAAATTAAACAAGCAACTTCACACTTGATATTGGTGTTTTAAAACAAACTCATCATTTCTTTGGGATTTAGAACAAACATGTGTTTTTTATGCTTTGTAATCTTTTTTGCAAAATAATCTCATCTAAAAAGGCGTATGCACTTCTCTCATGCTTCATAGTGATCTTGAGAATCAAAAGTCTTTTTGGTGACATTAAGTTGTATAAAATATTTCCTCCACACTTCATTTTGGGAATTAAAATTGAACAAAGCTTGCGAGTGAGAGTTAGGTATATCAAATTTGTTCTCCCTTTGTTTCTAAAAAATGTCTAATGAACTAAAAATGTGTTTGCTCCCTGTTGTTTACCTTTAGAGGGGCTGCCGAAGAGACATATCCGAAAGGAGAACTTAAAGGTGACTCCAACCAGTTTTTCATTTGGGCCAGTATATAAATGGATAAGACTAAACTATCAAGTCCTCATGGTATGTAGGCCTTAGCCATATATTGTCTTTTAGAATGGGGTACTATCATAAAAAGTATAAGCACCCCTAGTAGGATTGATATAAGCATTTAGTGGCTTTTTGGATGCTCGCAAGGTGCCATGTCCCATATGTCCTATCATTAAGAACCTTGTTCGTAGTAGCAAACCAATCCATCCAACGAGTTTATCAAAGTGGTGCTTTGGAACTTAGATTCCAAGAAGTTACTTGCCATGTCTGATCTTGGTTAAAATATAGAGGTTAAGACTTCATTCTTAACATACCTTTATATTTTTTCCTTGGTTGCTTGTAAAATCATCTCTTCTACTATGAAGGGCATGAGGCAAGCCCACCAATAAAAAAATACCAATTGAGCTAGGATGTTATATTGCTTGTGAGTCCATTTGAAAACATACTGCTTGGATCCAAAACATTGAAACCAACATTCAATAAATCATTAGAATTCCAAACTCTTTGAGAAGAATAGGGTATGTGCAGGATCATGGAAAAAATAGGCCCTTAAGTGGCAAAAAATTTAGAAAAATCAGTGTTAGGCAACTTGACGTAAAAATTTGAATAAGTTATCTATATTATTTTAAAAATATGTAAGAATAGAATCTGTAGAAAATTGAATCTAGTTTCTAAACTACTAGGTTTATTTAAAAATAAATAAAATCTATTTGGTGAAAATTTGAAATTTCAATGTAGTAGTACTTAAATTTCGTAAAAATAAGTAGGTGTCTCAATCAATTAAACCCAACCATAATAAAATGATAATATGTTCTTATAATATTTTATATATAAGTAGAGGAATCATGACCTGATGTGATGCATATTTTTGTAATTTTTTCCAAGTAAATAATTAATTATGAATTTTATTACAAATTTTAAGAAATATAAAAAACTTGTATGTCCGAACACCTTAACTTGGTCAAAAATTCATGAAATTTAATTTTTCTTTTTTTAATCCTATAGTATGTGAAGCATAGAATGTGATGCATGTTTCGGATTCAAAAAATGTGATACCATTTGAAAGTTATAGATGTTTTTCAATCAGCCTATCAATAAGGACTTTAGTTGTAATTCTAATAGAAAATGAATAATAATTATTTATTAAATTAAAATTAAAGCATAATTTATATTGGTAGAAATCTGAGAATATCCTCTAGAAACCCTCTTCGTTTCATTAATTTTGGGTTAAAAAAAAGTCGTCAGCCACATACCCTACAAATACCCATAATATTGCCACTTTTTGGCCCCTCATGATCCTACACATACCCAAAAAATACCTTTGAAAAGTCCTCATGTAACTACTTGTCCCTAGGGGTTCTTATCCCTAGAAGGCTTCTAAACACTGAGACCTATATCTCGATTTGTTCATTTCAAAGTCAACAATAGGAAACTATGATCTTAAAACCTTGATTTTCAAATAATGGACCTTGTGGAATGAAAATGGAATTGAGACTTAGACATTTAGTTTGAAAACTAAGCAAGAAGTGTGTTTGTGGTAAAAGAAATTCATTAACCAAGATTAAATCAATTGAACACCACACAAGTGCTTGTTTATATTTTTATTGTCTTTCGAGAAAACATTGGTCTTTTGGTTTGAGCTACTCTTAGAAAAAAGAATGTTCTTCAATATCTTGGTCTAGTAAACAAAGTCTCTCTAAGTATCTTAGGATAAAAATAAAAAACTTTCATCCATCTCCCAAACATCAAATCAAAATCACCTCATAAACAATTCTTGGAAATCTTGAGAAAATCCCTCATGCTAAACTTTGGGAAAATCATTTGAACCAAATCAAAATCATTTCATTTGATTAGATGTGTGTAGATGAGTCCTTCTTCACATATTTGATCAACTTATCAAAACTTGTGAACAAATCCATCCCTTGATGAACATCCAACATCTTGGGATTTAGTAGTTCATTATCAAAATCATCTTGTTTGCTTAGGTGTGTCTAGATGAATCCTTCTTTACACATTTAGTCAAATTAGCATCTTGCAAAAAAAATTACTCTAGGAAAACATCCAACCTCTTAGAGTTTGTGAGTTCACTATCCAAATCAAATCAAACCAATCCCAAATCAAATCAAACATCGATCCACGACCTAAAGTTTAGTATCCTCTTCAAGGTTTCCTAAGAGTTCCAATCATTCATCAATCACCCATCTTTCATATCTCATCACCATCCTTTTGATCCTGAAAATCTTAGACTTTCTTTTTTATAGCTAGAGTTTAGATCAATCCAAAGAATTAGAGGTTCACCTCCCACATTCTTGAAAATTTGAATCCTTATTTTATGGTCCAAACTAGACCTCAACACAAGAAAAACATGGAATATAAACTTGATCCATACATCATGAGTGGTCTAAACCAACTAAACTCTCAAAGCCTCACAATTCCAATTGATTACCAAAAATACATTTATACAATCCATACATGGGCTCATTATCTCCTGCAAACCTCAATGGTACAACAAATGTGAGTATACCTAGTCAAAAGATTGGAACACCTTTCTTAATGGTAGATTTAACTCCAAGTTCAAAACTAAAAATCTATCAACCAAACACCCAATGCATGAGCCTTCAAATGAACAAAATCATCCCATAAAATCCCTACATGTATGCCAAATGTGAATGTACCAAGTACAACTTTACCAAACATGAACATTTTGAATCCAAACTTGGGAAAATTTGGGATGGATATGTTTTCAAACCATACAAATGTTTTTGAAAGTCTAAACAAGATGTTAACAACTTTGTGTATTGATCCAAGTCAAGGTAACACCATGTAAAATCAAATTTACCTAACCCAAAACAATCTTCAATTTCAACCTATCATGCCAAATCTAAACATCATCCCAAATTAGAACATTGTCCAAAATCAAACACCACAAGTACACACTCCAAATCTGCTTAAATAGAAGCAAAAAAAACTATATCAAGGGTGCCAAGATCAAAATCAAGACCAAGTTTTACTAGACCAAATTGTTTCATTTGACAAACTAACTGAAGCCTTGAAACAAGAGACATTTTTACTCCAAAATCAATCTACTCTACCATTGATTGAACCATGCCATCAAAGTAGTAAGTTGTGGCCGCAACCATGTCAAGAACAATATTTCCAATGTCAAGAAGTTGGATACCAAGATCAACAACATCAACAACAAACCCAATCACCACATCTCCAAAATCAATCACAACAAGGTCAATTTAAGACACAAATCTCACAATGTAGCAAGTGAAAATATACACCACTTTGGAGACCAATCAAATTAGTCTTGCAATAGTTGGTACAAGAAAATTTCATCAAAAACCCTATTTATGTGAACTATCAAGAACCAAACATAAAAACACTAGGGTATAATGAGAAGCAACTTTGTGATTATCATAGAATAAAGGGGCACATGACATCAGATTGTGTTAAACTCAAAAAACTCATCGAAGACCTAATTGATAAAAAAAATCACTATTGGGGACAATAGTAGCATTGGAAATCTCTCCACCACAACTATTGAGAACAAGGATCAAGATCAATCCACCACTGAGCACCTTGAAGTTGTGTCTACTTCATCCAATGATCAAATCAACATATGTTAAGAGTCACTTTTCAATCATGAGATCACAATCCACCAACCAAAAATGATCTAATCCAAGCTGAAATGTCAACATCACTTGACCCTATGGTTGAAGACATTCACAATCTCTCTGCCACAATTAAATTGAAAACAAGGTTCAAAATCTCTCAATAGATGAGCACATTGAAGATGTTTCTACCTCATCCGATGATCAACTCACCATACATCAAGGGCCACTTTTTAGTGATCTATTTCAAGGAGTCACGACCCATCGACCAATGATCATATTGAAAATGTCTCTACATCGACTTATGAGTTAGAGGACATATCTCAAGAATTTATTCCAAAGCATGATCAACATATTTCACCAAAGTCTAGCAATGGTCCTTCCCCATACATGTCGACACCCTTTGACCTTAGGGTTATAGCTACTGAAGGAATCCTCAACCCAATAGTTGATCCAAGTCCACTCAAAGATCAAGAGGATATTGAGCCATTCCCCATGCCTAATGATGTCATCCAAAAACCCTTTGTAAGCAATTCATCCTTTGAAACTGGCCCATGCCAAGAAACTGATCCAAAGCATGTCAAAAGCAATCCCAAAATAAATCAAGATCAAGAATTTGTATATCCAAGATACTATAATGATCTAATTGACACTCTCCTATCTATACAAGATATCACAAATGATTATCATATCCCCACAACACATACTCCTCCATATACCCATGAGATGATTTCTATGGATGGATACGTAGATGATCTTCATTCATAATAGGATTTCTTTACTCCTGACATTATGACACAAAAAGAGCAGGTTATTGATTCCTATAGTCAAACTAAATTATCAATAGCAGGATCAAATATATCCTAAATTCAAACTGCGGACATCATGTATGAAGATATCTAGCATTATCCACTCAAGGAAACAAGTAAGAAAAAATAGGACATTTTAGAATTAGCAGAGTAGCAAATTGAAACAATGTCATCTACAGTGGTCATTTATCAGAGCATGCTTATTGAACTAGACATCTCAAAATAGGAAAAATCAAAGCATGAAGGTACTACTTCCAAAATACTGGGGGGAACTTTATCTTAAGAAAACATCAAAATAGGGAGCATGAAGAATCTTTATGATGAAACTGATGCCAATACTACAACCAACCACGTCATGAATCTTCATCCACCCATCACCCCATCCACGAATTGGGACCAACATCAAAAGAAAGATTTGAATCAAATCACGAAGAACATTATCAAAGAAAAAGAAGCAAAGCATGAAAGACAAATCAAATATAAGTGGATACCAAAAATATAAAGAAAGATCATCCCTATCAAACTCCATCAGTCAAAGAAACTATGGGGAAAAATAAAAAAGGGAAAAGTACCCATCAAAGATGTCCACAAAGGAAAAATTAGGTTTCTCAAGAGATGAACAAAGTGTATCAAGTAGTTGGTCCTAATTCCATGCACAGTTTTGTATCCACCCATCATTGCTCATCTTCCCAAGTTTGGAGAGTCCAAGGTTCCAAATTGTCAACCTATCCATCTCCTATGCCTAAACACACTCCATCCACGCCTCCACGCATAATACCCAATTCTCACATTGACCATGTATTGGTAGCCACCCTTCATTGTAAGGATTTAGAAGACACTCTATTGCAATGTGTGTACAAAGACAAAGTCAACTTTGGTATCAATAAAGTAGATCAAGAATCTCAAAAGTTGCATTCAAGTGCACGTATCTTGGAAAAACAAATTCTTCAGGAAGGATATCGATGGAACATCATGATAGAAGCATCTGCATTGACACCATCATGTGGTTTAGCACAAGCTTAAAATCTTTCAAAAAAATCCAAAAAAATTATAAATTTGAAAATCCAAAAAAATAAAAAATCATTAAAATAGTAAAGAAAAAAATCGTCCTCTAGTGAAAACCACTATGGTGGCGCTTTGGATCTAGGTACCATGATGAAAACCTGGAAAATAGGCATCATGTGTAGAATCGAGCATCTACGTTCACCAGTTTAGATGGAAGCATCTCATCCTATCCATAATAAATCCATTCATCCATGAACCATTTATCTAATCTATTTTCATCCATCTACATTCATAGTCCAAGTTATCTTGATCTTGAAAATGTTTGGTGCACACTTTACACATGCTTATGGTAAACATCTTGACATGGGTTGTTTTCATTGATCCTATCCTACCTAGTGTTATTTGAGCTATGAAGCATTATGCAATGAGCATTCTTTATCTAAACACCTTATCTTATCGCAAGATAATCGTTGGCATCCTTTGCATTCTTACCATATCCATCCATCCATACACCTATCCGAGCATCCACCCATCATATTCCATACATTGCTAGACACTAGGGGAAGATATTTACATCTTGCTTCAGGAATAAATCTTGATCTATATCCTCCAACTTATGTGGTGATCCAAACATTGGAAAACATGAAATTTAATTGGTGCACCACTTATGAGCAAAAATCCAAATCACTAGCCCATGAAATATTTTGACAAGAAGATGTTCCTCATTAAGATTTATATTTTATCGAACATCAATCCAAACAATCACTATCAGTCACATCTAATTTGCACGTCAAACGTCACATCAAATCATTCAAACAAATTTTGTTCCAAATCAAGCTTCACAATCCTGATCAATCAAATCCAATCAATCCATTATCATCTTAGGATATCCATCCTAATTCTTGTGTTTCTTAACACTATCCTTGCATTGTCGTGTATCCTCGACAATGTTATCATCATCAATCCCTCATCATCTTGGGATATTCATCCTAATCCTTGTGTTGCGTAACACTATCATTGCATTGTTGTGCATCCTCAACAATGTTATCATCATCAATACATCGATATGATCAATCAAACTTAGCTTGGTTTGCAACAAAATCCCAAAATATATCACTCACATCATCACACCTATCCATATCCAAATTGTCAAAATCATGCAAAAATCCAAAAACATCCAAATCATAAAAAAAATCCAAAAACATTCAAAAAAATAGAAAAATGTAAAAAATAAATGGCATCTAAACTACATCATCTTTGAGCTTAAATGTAGGCAAGGCTAATCCTTGATGAGCCCTTGAGACACAAAATACAAAAAAATTCATAAAATCTGACAAAACCCCAAAAAATTTGAAAATCTTGAAAAATACTAAAAAATAGCCTCAAAACATTGCAAAACACCAAAAATATCCAAATATTTTAAAAAAATACATCCGTCTCATCTCACTTTCACCCACAATAAACTTCCATTCATAATAAATCAATTGTCACCTTCATCCTTTGGAAAAGCAAACAGAAACAAGCATAACAATCAGCAAAAGAAAACTTCAAATGCAAAATCAAAATTGAAGCAACAAACCTTTAAAACTAAATCAAACTCTTGATCATTTTTCAGACATGTCAATCAATCTTATATTAACAACCTATTAATCAACTTATCAAACAATCATCATCCTATACAATACATATCCTAGGATATATCGTTCTGATTATGGGCATCATTTTGGATATCACCTTGGATTCTTATCCTATCAAAACAACTCCCTTTGGCTAGAGGTATGAAGAACATTGACTTGTTTGTATACTTGATCTTTTCTTTTGATTTATCTTATTGCACTCATTCCAATTACCTCTCGATGATGTCTAATCAAAGTGATTTAGAGAGAAAGGAATGGGGCATTGATCATTATCCTTTTGTCTGTTGTGCTTGTTGGACATTCTTGTAATATAACTTGGAGAATACTTGCTTTGTTAGGTACATCCTAGCAAGGTTTTCATATGTCAAGTGTGAACAAGAATACTCCTATCTTTTTTTTGAGTCAAAGTCCATCACGCTAGGTATAACGCCATCCTAGCTCTTTATACCTTGATGCATTGTATCTATGTGTGTTATCAAACATAAGGTAAGTAGCCCTTTTAAAGTCCCAATTCTTGATAAGCAAATCATCATTTATCATCATCATTATCATCTCTAATAAAGTCTCATAAGATCATGGACTTGTTTGATCCTCTTTTCATGATCTCATTTCTTCTTTCTTGTTTTCCGCACTAACATCACGTCATGATCAGTTAATCATCATCGCCAGTGCATCAATCTTGCATCCATCCTGCATCCACAAACCATCAACATTATGCACATCATCTCACATGCATGTTCATCATCATAATATAGATCTGTTAGTCTAAGCATCTCATAAAATCACACATTTGCATAAAACATACAATGCATAATAATATAGGCATTATTGCATCATCCATCTCACATGCATTGCATTATCATTTAAGTTGTTTAGGATAATATATATTGGTTATTCTAAGCATCTTAAAAAACCATCTCATTTGCATCATCATCATAACCATCCATTTTGAACCTCTTTATCATGAGATCGATCCTCAAATTGAATCTTTTCACTTGATCTCTTGAGGGAGCAATGTACCAGTGCACTTCTTTCGGCTGGGGCATCTGAAAAAATTAGATTTTTTTTGATTTTTTGAATCACGACAAGTTTATTCTATGAACCAACACAACAAGTACATTGCTTCAAAGAGGGAAAAAATGTAGACATGCAAAATTAGCATATTGCATTTAATCAAATCCATTCATTAAATGAATCAAGTTCATTAAATCTATTCATCAAATAATTCAAGTCTATTTGATTTATCTCTAAGGTCATCCATTTAAATTGAATAAATCAACTTTATTTAATTTGACCCTAACATCACCCTCTTTGATTAAATAAATCAAATCTTTATTTAATTAACTCTAAAATAATCTTCCATCTCCTTTTGATTTAGTTTAATCCTTATATCTAAGTCAAATGAGTCAAATCTCTTAATGACCTCTTAAATTAATCAAATCATGATTAATCTAATCCTAATCACCCATCACATTCTCTAGCTTTTCCCACTTTCACAAATAAATCAATTTATTGATTTATTAATTCTCCATTTTCTCTCAACTTGGCATCTTTGAGGAATATTCTTCCAAATTTGATATCTCCCCCCAAATTGACATGTACATCCAACAAAGCATTTGAGAGATCTTACATGTCTCTTGCAAAGGTCAAACTTTGCATTTAACTCATCTTGTCACCAAATTCAAATTTCAAATCTCCCCCTCTTTGGCACATTGACCAAAATGTGCTCATTCTTCAACCTCTCACATGTGACAAATGGAATTTGGTCATCGATGGATCTTTAGTCCCACATTCACCCATTTTGCATGTCTCTCCATCATTCTCTCTTATAAATAGAGAGATCATCCTTTGCATTTTATCATCCACAACTTGAGTATTTGCAGTATATTCAAGAATCACACATCTCCATCATCAAGAGATTATTAAGGATTGGGAAAGGGCTTCTTTCCACAAAAGCACTAGTCCACTATGAGATATGATTTACTTCATGTTTTATTGTATGGTTTCAATTATTTTATCTAAGGATGGTTGTAATTGAAATGACTTAAAAAATGAAAGCCCTAAATTGATGTTTTTGACCTAGATGCATAAATAGATTTTCCTAAAACTTTCCAGACTTATTGTATATATTACCAGGAGGCTTAGGAAGCACAAAAAAACATATTTAAATCCTAGAAACTGTAGCTTCAAACTCAACAAGGATTAAGATGCTAGTAAGGGTGTCTTGGTCCTACTAAAAGAATTTGGAGGTTCTAGAAATTGGAACAAGTGATAAACAACTGAGACAGGATTCTAAGCCAAAAACACATAGAGGGACTAAGATGCTAGGAAGGGAATTTTTATCCCAAGAGAGTTTTTTTTAGAAAAACAACAAATTCTAAGTTGTTAACAATGTTTCTAGGTTGCTTAGCTAGGGACCTAAGGGACCTAATTTTTAGAAACAAAAAGGTATGTAAATAAATGCAAAAAAAAGTAACTAATGATGAGCAATTGGATTGAAATTTTAATACAATTTTTTCAATTTTGAATGCAATAACAATGTTTCTAAATGAAAATAGAATAATGAACAATGCACTTTTCAGTTTTTCAATGGTATAAATTGATGAAAGAAAGAAAAAATGCAACCTATATGCACTTTCAGTAATACAAATATGAGAAACCCTAGACGCACTTTCACTAAATATGGCAAACCATTAATGCACTTTCACTAATGCAAGATGCAATGCAAGAATGAATTGAACCTAGATCTAGGACCTTAATGGACTCCAAATAAAAAAATGAATGCTCAAAAATGTTGGGTTCATTAAAATGAATTGTAGAGAAAATGGTGGGGTTGAATGCCCACTATTCTCCCTTGGTCATTTAATAATGTTATAGGAATCCAAATTGGATTGACTATCAACCTCAAAGGTGATTCAATTCTCAACAAGGAGGACCTAGGAGGGGGTTCTTTAAGCTTTGAGGGGTTCACCACCAAGCAAAATATTGGAAAAGACAATTAAACATTCAACTCACAAAACCTACTAGTGCAAGCTAAATGATGGATGCAAATGATGAAATTATGCAATAGAAATTTATGACATGTATGTACCTGGGAAGTCAAAAAATGTGATGAGGATTCCAAAAATATAAAAATGTTGTTAAAATGTGCTATGGAGGACTAAGATTCCCTTACCATTGTCTTACTCCTATTGCTATTTTTTGGGGTAGATGCAAATCTTTGGATGCTGGAACTGGATTCGAAGTAATTTCTAAAAAATACCCTTGGGAGGACTAAGATGCCCTAGGTGGCAACTTAGTCCCATCTGGAATTTTTGAAATCACTAAATGTGATCCTGAGGCCCAATGTCTGCATTTCCTTCTTCTTAGGTCTTGGGCCTTGAAACTTCCAGATATGACCTATATGTGAGTTTATGTGAATATGACAACTTTGCAACTTAGCAACTTTTCACCTCAAATGATCTTCACGTATTAAACCTAAATCTATAATCACAAACATGCAAGAGAGGAAAAACTTGTTGATTGCTAGTAAATGGGGGTTTTCCTTGGTCAAACCCTTTGTTGGTAATTAAACCTTAGAATGAAATGAAATGATGAAGGGAAATGATGAATGAAAAAAGTACTATGTTGCAACTCACCAAACCCTTGTTATGAAATCTGCAAACCTATTTGAAATGGTTAGCTTGAATGTAGATCTTGAAATACTTGAATTCTTGATAGATATGGACTTGAGTTTCTTGCTTGAATCAAAACCTTACATCACAAATTTTAGCTCAAAAACACACATGATACAAGAATATCCTTGACATGATGCTTGAATCTTGATGATGGCTCCAAATGGTTGATGAATTTCTCTTTAATTTTCTTTATCTCATAAACTTCCCTTAGGAATTCCCATTCAACTTGCTAGATGATAAATGAGTGAAAGGAATCTTGTATTTATACTTATCCTGAAATTACACAACAAGAAGCTGTCATATGAATTCATTAAGATTTGAAATTAAATCCTAAAAAATAACTTGAGGGGGACTAAGACACCCTAGGTGATGTCTTAGTCCCGAGGCTTGAAATTGGGGCACATACTCCGAAAAGGGGTCCATTTAAGGTGCATTTAAAATTAGGGTCCCAAGACCTTCGGAGTAAAAAGACACCCTTGGTGGTGTCTTAGTCCGGGTCCAAAAATTAGGGACACATAGCCATAATCATTAAATTATCATTTATCCATTGATGATTTTCAAGATTAGCCACAAAAAAGATATAGTTCATTAGGCTTGTGGATGCAAAATATGACCAGTTGAGACATAACTAAGGATAAACAAAGCAAGGTGGGCCCAAATAAGTGTGAAAATGAAAGGGTATGCATTTTCCTACACTACACTTTTAAACTATGTTTCTTCCACACACTATGAACAAATAGTGATATTATTTACACTTTCAATACAAGTATATTTCTAAGATAGCCACTGATACTATCTTTACACTTGTGGTAGCACATTCATACATATTTGTATAATTTATTGATTCTTGAACCTTATGTCATCTTCCATGACATTGTAAACTCCTCAATTAGTGACACATTTTTATTATTTCTATTATAAGTTCTCTTGCATCATTGATCATGCTCTATAAAGTACTTAATATATATGTGGTCATGATTTCTTCATCCAAATACCTTTTGGTTCCTACCATAACACCACTAAATACGGAGCAACATATATGATGTCCTACATAACCTACAATACCATTACCATGTACCACTATGTTTTTATACCACTATACTTGAGCAACTCACTACTATAAACACTATAGACAAGCTTTTCCTACAAGGACTCTCCCAAGTGAATATGACCTAAGTTTTAACAATAAATCAACTATATATTTATATTATGAATGGTAGGCACAACAAAAATTTCATATATGATTGGCTAAATTTAGAGAAAAAAAACATAAAAACCTAATTCAAATTTTTATAGCAAAAAGTCATGTTGCAAGTTAAAAATCATAAGAAGCTATGGCCCTTGAACATAGAGAAAATGAATACTTTTTAAATAATATTTGAATATCAGAGGCATTAAATGAAAATTCAATATTGTATATGACAAAATAAATTTAAAATTAAAAAAAATACTTTAAATTTGACATAAATGTTTAACTATTTTTACGAAAATGTATAACTTATATACATGTCTTTCATAATTAAAAAATTAAATATTTTATTTCCTTTTAATTGTAATGATATTTAAGATATCTAAAAATAAAAAATAAAAAACTCAAATCAACCCATTTTAATTAGGCTACTTCACCCCTATATAAATGTTGTTAATATATAGGTGCCAAGCCCATGATACATAATTGAAAGCACTAATTAGTTAAATGACTATTGAGTTTGAAAGGACTTTAAATGCACTCTTTAGATTCAGATAAATTCCACTATAATATTAATAAATATAGAATTATTTTAAAAAAATAAATTAAATTTATATATATATTTTATTTTATTTTATCTCAATATAATTTTTTTAAGAAAAAAATACATCATGTTCATTTTTAAGGACGTGTTGCAGTTATATTTTAACAGTCAAATCTTGATTAGCTCATTCAAATTGCGTCAATTGTAAGCAAGGTCTCTGGACGACTTTTCATTTTCAAACTTACATCCTATGAATGACAACTGAGAAACACCAGTGTAAGAGAGGCCACATGATTTTCTGACTGAGAAGCACCATTATGAAAAGGTCACACAGAATTTTCCTTACGCGGTTTCTCCATTTTCAATGATTTTTGGTCAGGATAAAGACGTCTAGAGATAAGCAGGAATTATTAAGCGTGGTGGTTATACATGCAAAATTATATCAGAATACGTCCGCCAACAAATCTGCGTGTTTATCGTCGTCATGACGTTTGAATCCACACATTAAACTTTATTTCTCACTGGATCAGATTTGCATTGGTTTTTTATTTATTCTTATTAGTCAAAAGCCATCCATTGTTTCATGTAGTGTATATGTCTGTAATTTTTACTAATTGCAAGGGCGTGCAAGGACGTCTCTTTGTTAAAAAGTTTTAGTTTTTGTTTGTTTGGAGATATTTCTAGGGGGTCCCCTTTAGTTTAGAGTCAAGGACTGAGGGGTATCTATTCTGTCAAAATGGATCTCCTTTAGCTTAGAGTCAAGGACTGAAGGGTATTTATTCTGTCAAATATCTATCCAGGACATGATCTCAGCCTCACCTCTTTTGCCTCACCTCTTTTTAGTGTCAGAGCTTTGCACTCAACAAGACTTGATCCCTCGTGGGCTCATTATGAACCTTTCAACTTCACCAATAGGCCAAGGGCCTATTGACATTAAAAACTTTTTTCAGAAATCAATGTTCAAACAAAGTAGGTAGTAGGTATTATCATCTATTGATTAATTGTAATTTTTTTTTGGTCCATCTTAAAATCTAATTTGTATAGATTATTACTCAAATTATATTTTTATGGATAGATAAAATATTTATTTATTTTTATTAAAGATTTTATATATATTTGAATAGAGGGTGGGTTAATTTAATAATACACATATATGAACACATTAATTTAGATAATTAAATGAATAAGTGTTAGGCAATGCAATAGTACTGGTCTTTGAAATATTATTGTAATCAAAATTATTTTTCTTTGTAAGTTGTATTGTTAGAATGAGATAGTAATAATGCACTTTAACAAGGCAAAAAGGTTCTATCATTTATTGCAATTCCACTCATTCTTTCCTCCAATCAATTTTCACTTGGCATATGTAGAAATTTCCAAAATAAGCTTCATTGTTTGTATGTCAAGTATCAAAGTTTTCTAGATTCACATAAACAAATAGGTCTTCAATCTAATAACTTCACATTTGCTAGTGTTGAAACATCAAATAGTTCACTGTTTTTTTATTTATTTACAACGCTTTCTTGTTTAGTACTCCTATTATAATAATTTTAATTTTTTGTTAATATATTGTACTAATTAAATTTATATTATTATAATAATTAAATATAATACAAGTACAATATAATTATAATTATATTGAATAATATAATAAAAAAATATAATATTAACATGTTTATGCATAAGTGAAAGTTAAAATAAAATAGCAATGTAAGGTAAGCCGAATTACCCTTCATGATCAAACTAAACACACAAGATAAGGCATAAAGAAGTTCAAGAATAAATAAAAGCATAAAATTATACCAATGTTGAACCTCCTTGTTACCCTAGTGGTAGTGGATTTTCCCTAGTGCTTGAATTTTTTATGACTGTAGTGATATGTCAAGTGTTGTATGGGATAGCATAACATTGCATTTAAATATCTCTTATGAAATGGCTAGAGGAATCTACCATTTATAGATTTTTGGAAGGATCTAAAAAGGTGAAGATTTGGAATATTCCCATACTCCAAGTACATAGGATTAATTTAAAATTTGGATTTATAAGCAATATAAGATTTAGCTCCCCAAGTACCACATGATATGTCATTCTTGTACAATTTATGAAAGATTGATCCACTTTGGGACTTGGGTGAGTCAATCCTTCTATAGTGTAGGAAATTGTATACCCATTACAATTTCACGTTATGTTTGCATCCCCTTAATTAATTGGACTTAATTAAGCCTCTAATTCACTAAATTGTGCATTGTAAGGTGTTATTTATATCATTTTTTGAAAGGGAAAACAACATTGAATTAATGTAATTAATAATTAGCCGATAGGCTATTTGTGTCAATTTTGCTTAGAATTTGCATTAGCCTCGGCGTTTTCTAGCCCTTTGGTGACCCGAAAAAAGGTGGCAGACAGGCTATGAGTTCAATTAGAATTTTTGTCACCCTCATTGTTTTCTTGCCTTATAGTGACTGAGGAAAAGGTGGTAGAGACGGTTGTTGGAAGCTTTCGGAATAGGGTCTCGTTTGTCAGGCCATGCGGATAGAGAAGGTTGTGGAGAGTAAAGGTTGGATTGTATCAACATTAATTGTTGTGTGCTTTGCATGTAGTGGGGATCCTAGTGATAACAATTGGCCTTTAATGCCTCAGTGAACTATAGACACGTCAAATTAGCATTATGCATATGCATCTGCTCATTCATAAATCAAATTCACATTGATCCATTCAGTAGGAAAATCAGGTTCATCATCCATTTGAATTAAATAAATTAACTTTATTTGATTTAAGCCTACCATTACCTCATTTAAATACATCAAATCCTAACATTTCATTAATTCACCTTTATCTTGCATCATCCCTTTTGATTTAAATAAATCAAATATTCAAGTCAAAGAGGTCAAACATCCTAATCATCATTAAACTAATCTAACCATGATTAAATGCTAATCCTAACCACTTGCATTCTCTAGATAATCCCACTTGCACAAATAAATCAATTTATTGATTTATTAAATCCAACATTTTCACTCAACATAGAATATTCCTTAGAATTTGAATTCAAAAACAAGTGGACATGTACATCCAACAAGTCATTTATGATCTCTTACATGGCTCTTACATGTCCCTTGCACAAGTCAAACTCGGCATTAGCTCTCATTTTGAATTTGAAATTTCCCCCTCTTGGGAACATTTCCCAAATCTTGCACATGCATCAACCACTCACATGATGACAAGTGGCCTCTTTTCATTGGCCTATTTTTAGTCCCACATTGGTCCCTTTCAACACTCTTAGCATTTGAAAATCTACAAATAGAGATCATCATCCTTGATCAAATCCTCCACAATTTCAACTACATCTCTTGCAAGGTCACTCTCTTAAATTGAGAACTGATTTTGTTCATCCACTCCACAATTTTAGCATTTCATCTCCATAACTTGATCTACATCTCTTGCAAAGTCACTCTCTTCATTTGAGAGATGATTTTTTCCATCATCATCATCATTGACATTATCAAGGGTTGGGAGAGGGCTTCTTTCCATATCAAAGAAGCACCAATCCACTTATGAAGTGAAGGTTTAATCCATTTTAGATAGGTTTACATGTTTCTGATTTCTTTGTAATGCTTTTTATCATGTTTCCTTGTCTTGATGTGATTAAGAACTTCATAAGGAGTTTGATTGTTGTTTTGGCTAACTTGACTAATAGTTTGTTTTGTTGATTTAGATAGCCAAGAAAATGGTTTATCTAGTGAACTACTTTCTTTCTATGTTTCAAACACTTGTTTCAAAATCCCTTATGTTTGAAATTGTGTTTATCTATATTAAGATTTTATTAAAATGAATCTTATTTGTCATGATTTTGTGGTATTTGCAAGATAATAAAACATTGGAATCAAGCAAACACAAAAAAATGATTGGAGTTGGACAATTGAGCTAGAAATTGAATGAGAAACATTTCTTAATGCTTATTAGCTCGCCTAGAGCTACCTTTTACTGCTTTAATTTTTGGTTTTAAGCCAACTAGGTCATTGTATTTTTTTCAAAGTTGGATTAAAATTGAACATTAGAAACTGACTAATCCTTTACTTTTGGACTAAAATTGAACAAATCAACTTCACATTTAGCTTGGTGCTCTAAAATGAACTCATCATTGCTTTGAGGCTAAAACAAACAAGTGTCTAAATTGTGTGATTTTGTCTTTGGTGCATTTTGAATGCGTATTCTCTCCCCTTGCACTTTGTGCAATCTAGGGTGCAAGAGAGATAATCAAAATGCATTTTATTGCTTTGAGTCACCTTTAGAGGGGCCTGCTTAAGAGACACATCCGAAAGGAGAACTCGAAGGTGACTCCAACCAATTTTTCATTTGGGCCGGTATATAAATGGATAAGACTAAACTGTCAAGTCCTCATGGTATGTAGGCCTTAGCCGTACAGTGTCTTTCAGAATGAGGTACTACCGAAAAATGTATAAGAGCCCCTAGTAGGATTGATTAAAGCCTTTAGTGGCTTGCTAGACGCTCACAAGGTGCCATGTCCCCGATGTTGTGTCATTAAGAACCTTGTTTGTAGTTGCCAACTAGTACATCCAATGAGTTTATCAAAGTGGTGCATTGGAACTTAGATTCCAAGAAGTTACTTGCCATGTCTGATCTTGGTTGAAATATAGAGGTTAAGACTTCATTCTTAACATACCTTTATATTTTATCCTTGGTTGCATGTAAAATCATCTCTTCTACTATGAAGGGCATGAGGCAAGCCCACTGAGAAAAACATACCAATTGAGCTAGGGTGTTATATTGCATGTGAGTCAGTTTGAAAACACAATGCTTTAATGAAAACCATTGAAAAATCAACATTCAAAGAATCATCAAAATTTCAAACCCTTTAGGAGAGGCAAATATCCTTGAAAAAATTCACATGTTATTGCTTTCCCTTGGGATTTGTGTCCTTAGAGGCTTCTAAACATTTGGATTCCATCTCAATTTACTCCTACTAAGGTCAACAATAGGTAACTCTTGCCTCAAATTTCCTCGGTTTCCACATAATACACTTTGCAGGATAAAGGGAAAGTTGAGACATTAGACATCTAGATTCAACATCTAATCAAGAGTGTGTTTGTGGTAAAAAGAATCCATTAAGCAAATATTAAATCAATTGGACCCCACATATTTGCTTAGCATCTTTTGGTCGTATGGTTTTCATACAAACATTGATCTTTTGATTTTTAGATCACTCTTAGAGAAAGGCATGTTCTTCACTATCTTGGCCTAGTAAACAAGTCCTTCCTAGATTCACTTAGGATCAAATCAAACACTTCATCCATCCCCAAAAAATTATCAAAATCCATCCCATAAACAACTTTATAGCTTTTGAAAACATCATTCTAGACTTGGGTAAATCATCACAATCAAAATCACCTTGTTTAGTTAGGTGTATGGGAATGCATCCTTTCTCATACCTCTAATTAAATCAGTAATCCTTTTGAACAAGTTCATCTTAAAATAACATGCAACATCTTAGGGTTTACAAGTCCATTATCCAAATCAAACCAATCAAAATCAAACCCTAAGTCTAGCATTGATCCAAAGTCCCTAAACGTTAAACACTCATATCATTTACAACTTTCATTCATCATCTCATCATTGGTCCTAAGAACCTTAGAGGTCACTTTTTCAACAAGGTCAAAACACAAGGAGAACATGGAATACAAACTTGATCCATACATCATGAGTAATCCAAATCAATTTAACTTTCAAACCCTGACAACACCGATTGATTATCAACAATCACACTTATACAATCAATACATGTGATCATTTCCTTCTACAAATGTTAATTGCACAACAAGTGTGAGTATGCCCAAATCAAAGATTTGAACACATTTCCCGATGGTAGATCTAAATCCAAACCTACAAGTCTGTCAACTGAACAAACAAATCACGAGCCTTCAAATGAACAACACCATCCCACCAAATCCCTACATGCCAAATGAGAATGTACCAAGTACAAATTTCCAAACATGAGTCTGGCAAAATTTGGGATGGATACATTTGCAAATCATACGAATATTCCAAACATGAACAATGGTCAATTTCAACCTATCATGACAAATTTGAGTGTCATCCCAAATCAAAACATTGTCTAGAATCAAACACAAGTACACACTCCAAATCCACTTAAACAAAAGCCAAATCAACTATATCAAGGGAACCAAGATCGAAGTCAAGACAAAATTTGGCGAGATCAAATTGCTACACTTACAAAAATAGTTGAGTCATTGCATCAAGAGACATCTCCATCACCATTACCCATATCAACATCATTCCTTGGTTTATGGATTCCTTCTTTACCTAGCACCAATCCTTACATCCAAATCAATCCACTTAACACCAACCAATCTATCACATCAAATCCATTGAATATACCATCGACATCGCACCTACAGATGGTATCTAATCAAATGACAACATCAAATCAAAACATGGTCTCCCAAGGACCTATCACCTCGGTCATTCCAACTATCCCTATCACTTCGATTAGTCCAACCACCACTAGCACGCCCATCACATCTCAACCCTTCACTACCATGATCACTCTGAGTGTACCTCAACCACTTGTCACTACATCCAACACAATTCCAAATCCACCACGATTACCACCAAAACTAAATGCAACAAGACGATATGACATTGCGCTAAAATCTCACCAAGCCTACCAAAAGGCCATCAAACAATATATAGCCACACAACGAGAAACACAAGCTCAACAAGTGCAGCAAGCCTCTCAAGCTACCCAAAAAACACAAACACAAACACAAAAAATGACAATTGTTGAGAACAAGGATCAAGATCTCTCCATCAATGAGCACATTGAAGATGTTTCTATCTCATCCGAAGATCAAATCAACATAAGTCAAGAGTCACTTTTCAATCATTATCAAATCCACAAACAAAACCCAACAATGATCCAATCCAAGAAATGTCAACATCACTTGACCCTATGGTTGAAAACATTCACAATCTCTTTGATGCAATTGTTGAAAAGAATGATCAAGATCCATCCATCAATAAAGATGTTTTTGCCTCCTCCAACAAAGCATCAACCAATGACCATGTTAAAAATGTCTCTACATCATCTAATGAGTTAGAGGGAATATCTCAAGAATTTATTCTAAAGCATGATCAATATCTCTCACCAAAATCTAGCAATGGTCCTTTCCAAGACATATTGATGACCTCATGATTGCCGATATTGAAGGAATCTTCAACTCAACACTTGATCCAAATTCACTCAAAAATCAAGAGGATATTGAGCTATTCCCCATGTCTAATGACGACATCCAAGAACCTTTTGTAAGCAATCCATCCTTTGAAACTAACTCATGTCAAAAGCAACTCTGAAATCATTCAAGATCAAGACTTTGTATCTTCAAAATACTACAATAATCTAATGGACACTCTTATCTATACAAGATGATCATATTCATGTAGTGCATACTCCTCCATCTCCTCATGAGATGCTTTCTATGGATGGACACATAGATGATCTTCATCTAGAAAAAAAATTTGTTACACAAAAAGAGAAAATTATTAATTCCTACAGTCAAACTGAGTTATCAACATTAGGATCAGATATATCCCAAATTCAGAATAAGGACATCAGGGATGCAGATATCCAACATCATCTGCTCGAGGAAACAAGTCAGGTAGAATAGTATAATTCAGAGTTAGCGGAGCAGCAAATTGAAACGTCACCTATGATGGTCATTTATTAGAGAAGGAAAGAGCTCTTAGAACAAGCAAAATAAAATCATGAAGGTACTATGACCACCATATTGGGGGCAACTATGTCTCAAGCAAGCATCAACATAAGGGGCACGAAGAGTCCTTATGATGAAACTAGTGTCAATACTACAACCAGCCATGTCATGAATCTTTTTCCACCCATCACCCCATCTAGGAATTGGGACCAACTTCAAAGGAAAGATTTGAATCAAATCACAAAGAATGTTATCAAAGAAAGAGAAGATGAGAAGAATAATGGACAAATAAAGTACATATGGATACCAAAAAATACAAAGAAAGATTAACCCTATCAAACTCCATCAGTCAAAGAAACTATGGGAAAAATAAAGAAGGAAAAAGTATCCATCAAATATGTCACAAAAGCAAAAGCGGGCTTTTCAAGCGACGTACAAAGTGTATCAAGTGGTTGGTCCTAATTCCATGCACACTTTTGTATCCACCCATCATTGCTCATCTTCCCAAGTTTGGAGAGTCAAAGGTTCCAAACTATCAACCAATCCATCTCTTATCCCTAAACACACTCCATCCATGCCTCCACACATGATATCCAATTCTCACATTGACCATGTGTTGGCAACGACCCTTCATAATAAGGATTTTGAAGGCACTCTATCACAATGTGCGCACAAAGGAAAAGTTAACTCTAGTATCGACAAAGTAGATCAAAATCCCAAAAGGTGCATTCAAGTGCACGTATCTTAGCAAAGCAACTTCTTTAGGATGGATACCAATGGAACATTATGAAAGAAGCATATACATCAATGATACCTTGTGATTCAGCATGAGCTTAAAATCTTTCAGAAAAATAAAAAATAAAATAAAATATGAAAATCCAAAAAAATAATAATTAGAAAAACGATTAAAAACGGTAAAAATAAAAATCGTCCTCTAGTGAAAATTGCATGAGCGGCGCTTTGGGCAAGACCATGATGAAAAATTGGAAAATAGGTGACATGTGTAGAATCGAGCATCTATGTGTGCCAACTCAGGTGAAAGCATCTCATCCCATCCGTAATAAATTGAGCATTCCATACATCTTATCCATAATAAATCCATTTTATCCATAAACCACTTATCCAATCCATTTTCATCCATCTGCATCCATCGTCTAAGTTATCTTGATCTTGATGAAAGTATGGGGCACACTTTATGCTTGCTTATGGTAAAATATCTTGACATGGGTCATTTTCATTGATCCTATCCTACCCAATGTTATTTGTGCCATGAAGCATTATCCAATTGAGCATACTCTATTCAAACACCTTATCTTATCGCAAGATAATACATATCCATCCATCTATACACCTATCTAAGCATCCATCCATGACATTCCATACATTGCTAGACATTGGGGGCAGATATTTACATCTTGCTTCAAGAATAAATCCGAACATTGGAAAACATGAAATCAAGTTGGTCAAAATATTTGTGATCCAAAATAAATAAATCCTCCAACTTATGTGGTGATCCGAACATTGGAAAACATGAAATCAAGTTGGTCAAAGCATTTGTGATCCAAAATCCAAATCACTAGCCCATGGCATATTTTGACAAGAAGATGTTCCTTATCAGTCTCCATCTTTTATTGAACATTGATCCAAACAATCACTACCAGTCGCATCTAAGTTGCACTTCAAACGTCAACATCACATCAAATCATTAGAACAACTTATGTTCCAAATCAAGCTTCATCAATCATGATGAATCAAATCCAATCAAAACATCATCACCAATCTATCATAATCTTGGGATATCCTTCCTAATCCTCGTGTTTCTTAACACTATCCTTGCATTGTTGTGTATCCTCAACAATGTTATCATCATCATCAATCCATCAATTCAATCAGTCAACCTTAGCTTTCTTTTCAACAAAATCCAAAATAGAGCACTAATATCATTACACATATCCATATCCAAATTGTCAAAGTCATCTCAAAATCCAAAAAAACACTCAAAAATTCAAAAAAATAAAGAACATGATATCTGAACTACGTCGTCTTTGAGCTTAAACGTAGGCAAGGCTAGTCTTTGATCAGCCCCCAAGACATCAAAATCCAAAAAAAATCAAAAAACACCAAAATCCAAAAGCATTGGAAAATAAAAAATCAAAACATTTGCAAAATCTTGAAAACACCAAAAACAGCCTCAAAACATTTCAAGACGTCAAAAACATCCAAATATTTAAAAAAATCCATCCGCATCATCTCGCTTTCACACACAATAATCAATCATCCATAATAAACTAATCATCACCTTCATTCTTTGGCAATGCAAACAGAAACAATCACAACAGTTAGCAAAATCAATTTTCAATCGTAAAATCAAAATCGAAACAACAAACCTTTAAATGAAAATTCAAACTCTTGATGATCACAAACATGTCAATTGACCTTATATCAATAGCCTATCAATCAACTTATCGAACCATCATCATCCTATACAATGCATGTCCTAGGATATATTGTTGTTACGACAATAGGCATCATTTTTGGATATCATTTTGGATCTATCTATCAAAACAAATCCTGAAGGTATGAGGAACATTGGCTCGTTTGCATACTTGATCTTTTCTTTTGATTTATCTTGTTGTGCTCATTTAGGGACTGGCACTGGAGTGATATTATGCGGATGAAGAGTTTGAATAGAATGGGGCAATGATCATTATCTTTGCTTAGTGTGCTTGTTAGATGTTCTTAATAAATAACTTGGAGGAATACTTGCTTGTTATGCGTCTAGCAAGGTTTTCATATGTCAAGTGTGAATAAGAATACTCCTATCTGTTTGTTGAGTCAAATTCCATTGCACTAGGTACAATGCCATCATGGTTCTTTATACCTTGATGCATCATATCTACGTGTGTAATCAAACATAAGGTAAGAAGCCCTTTTAAAATCCCAATCCTTGATAAACAAATCATCATCATGTATCATCATCATCATCTATCTATCATTTATCATCATCATCATCATCATCTCTAATAAAGTCTCGTCAGATCATGGACTTTTTGGATCCTCTTGTCATCATCTCATTTCTGTGCTAACATAACATCACCAATACATCCATCATGCATCCATTATGTATTCATCTTGCATCCATAAATCGTCAGTATTCTGCATATCATCTCACATGCATGTTCACCATGATAATATAGATCTGTTAGTCTAAAGCATCTCATAAATCATCCATTGCATAATCATAGCATATCACATCATCCATGTCATCCATCATCACATTATATCATCATTTAAGTTGTTTAAAATAATATAGATTTGTTATTCTAAGCATCTTAAAAACATCTCATTTGCATCATCCATAAGCATCCAATTTGAACCTCTTTATCAAGAGATCGACCCTCAAATCAAATCTTTTTGCTCGATCTCTCGAGGGGGCAATGTACCAATGTACTTCTTTCCGTTGGGGCATCTGAAAAATAGGGAATTTTTTAAATTTTGATCACGACAAGTTTATTCTTTGAACGAACGCAACAAGTACATTACTTCAAAGAGGGGCAAAATGTAGACACGTCAAATTAGCATTATGCATATGCATCTGCTCATTCATAAATCAAATTCACATTGATCCATTTAGTAGGAAAATTAGGTTCATCATCCATTTAAATTAAATAAATTAACTTTATTTGATTTAAGCCTACCATTACCTCATTTAAATACATCAAATCCTAACATTTCATTAATCCACCTTTATCTTCCATCATCCCTTTTGATTTAAATAAATCAAATATTCAAGTCAAAGAGGTCAAACATCCTAATCATCATTAAACTAATCTAACCATGATTAAATGCTAATCCTAACCACTTGCATTCTCTAGATAATCCCACTTGCACAAATAAATCAATTTATTGATTTATTAAATCCAACATTTTCACTCAACATGGAATATTCCCTAGAATTTGAATTAAAAAACAAGTGGACATGTACATCCAACAAGTCATTTATGAGCTTTTACATGGCTCTTACATGTCCCTTGCACAAGTCAAACTCAGCATTAACTCTCATTTTGAATTTGAAATTTCCCCCTCTTGGGCACATTTCCCAAATCTTGCACATGCATCATCCACTCACATGATGACAAGTGGCCTCTTTTCATTGGCCTATTTTTAGTCCCACATTGGTCCCTCTTCAACACTCTTAGCATTTGAAAATCTACAAATAGAGATCATCATCCTTGATCAAATCCTCCACAATTTCAACTACATCTCTTGCAAGGTCACTCTCTTAAACTGAGAACTGATTTTGTTCATCCACTCCACAATTTTAGCATTTCATCTCCACAACTTGATCTACATCTCTTGCAAAGTCACTCTCTTCATTTGAGAGCTGATTTTTCCCATCATCATCATCATTGACATTATCAAGGGTTGGGAAAGGGCTTCTTTCCACATCAAAGAAGCACAAATCCACTTATGAAGTGAAGGTTTAATCCAGTTTAGATAGGTTTACATGTTTATGATTTCTTTGTAATGCTTTTTATCATGTTTCCTTGTCTTGATGTGATTAAGAACTTCATAAGGAGTTTTATTGTTGTTTTGTCTAACTTGACTAATAGTTTGTTGTGTTGATTTAGATAGCTAAGCAAAAATATTTCTCACATGAACAAAATGAATATTTTGCAAATTCTGAGTGAGGCATTATTTGGTGTCATTCTGTTGCTATACCTAATATGAGTGTAGTGAGCGACGAGGGTAAGCTTCTATGAGGGTACAAGCTCGATTAAGCTTTGTGCAGCTTCTGTGAAGGTGGGTGGAGGTTATTTATGCTTTTGGTAAGGGCGGGTGGTTGTTTTTGTGTAGGAAAGTTGGTGAGAAGTTATGTGTTTGAAGCAAGTGGGAAGAGGTGCCTGTGGAAGAAATACTTGGCAATGTTTTTTGATTTTTGGTTGGTAGTTATATTGCTTGATTTTTTGTAAAGTATTGTTGATTGTTTCATACACGTCTGATTTATTGGATGGTTTTGCATGAATTTGATACTGTTATTTTTTGTGGGTTTGTGTTTATGGTTTCCATTATTTGTGTATTGCAGAAACAGGGAAGCATGGAGAAAGCTAGCAGAAAGAGGTTTATGGTTTCCATTATTTTCCCTTTTTTTGTGTAGGCAAGTTGGTGAGAAGTTGTGTATTTGATGCAAGTGGGAAGATGTGCATGTACAAGAAACCCTTGGCGATATTGTTAGATTTGTGGTTGGCGGATATATTGATTGATTTTCCATAAGGTACTGTAGATTGTTTCATACACCTTGTCTGATTTATTGGATGGTTTTGCATGGATTTGATACTATAGTTTTTTTTGGGTTTGTGTTTATGTTTTTCATTATCTGTGGATGTTTGGAGGCTTGGAGAAACAAGGGAGTTTGGAGAAAGTTGGTGGAAAGATGTTTGTTTTAAATAGTCAGCAAGAGGTGCATATGCAAAAAACTGTTTCACATATTATTTTATTAGAATTGCCATTAGGTACTATTGATTACTTCTAATTTTTAGAAGGGGTTGTTGATAAAGGAATATATTGTCTATGAAAATGAGTGTTGTTTGGTTTAATGTTCACTTTTTGTGTTTATGGTTTTGCATGGGTTGCTATCTATCATTTAATTGTCTTTTGTGGGTTTGGTCCTTTGTGTTATTCTTTAAACCAATATTGTTTAGTTTATGGCTTCTGATTTGTGTTCATGGTTACAATGGAATAAAATAGTGAATCATATTGGCTTTTTTTAGCTTCCATTGGACATTGTCAATTATAGTTGTGTTTCTTAAGCTATATTATTTCATTGTGGAGAAGGCGTTGTTGAAAAGGCTATATTTTTTCAAATTTCAAGAAGGTTGTGTTGAGAACAGAGTGTTTTTTGTATGGGTTTGTCACTATAAATTTTCATAGGGTTTGTGTTTAATATTTGTATTTTGTGGGTATTCTTGCAACAAAATAAAATTGTATAGGTTATGGAGTTTTGCTAGATTTTTATTGTATAGGTCAGGCTATATTGTGGCTTCCTACATGTAGGTATCTGTTGAAAGTAGTTGTTTGATTTATGGCTTTTGTTTTCTGATTATGGTTGGAACAAAATGTTGAAAGTAGTTGTTTGATTTATGGCTTTCATTTTCTGGTTATGGTTGGAACATAATAAAATAATTAATGTTGTGGATTGTATGTTTGGTTACATTAGGTAACATTGATTAATCTTTCCTTCTTTAAGCTATATTGGGCATATTTTAATATCAATACATATATGTAACATTAAAGTTGTTAAGGTTATCGAGTTTTGGTCGATTCTTATTGTATTGCTTAAGCTATGTTGTGGCTTTGTGCATGTGGGTGGCTACTAAAAGTAATGTTGTTTAATTTATTCCTTTCGTATTCTAGTTATGGTTTCTTTCTAAATCTATATATGTACATATATATATATATATATGTAGACACACACACACACACATATATATGTATGTATGTGTGTATGTATGTATGCATGCATATATATATGTATATATATATATATATATATATATATATTTATATATTATTGTTTGGTTTATGGCTTGCAAATTGTGGTTATGGTTGCAATGGAATAAAATAGTCAATAATGTTCACTTAGTGTTAGATTCCATTGGGAATTCTTGATTATAGTTTTGTTTCTTAAGCTATATTATTTCATTGTGGAGAAGATACTTTTGAAATGACTGCATTTCCCCTATTTTTGAGGAGGTTGTGTTGAGAAAGGAGTGACATACACTACATACGATTTTTTCCAATATGCACTTCTTGTTGCTTCCTTCAATAATAGCCCTTCCTGCATGCTTTCTCTTTCCTCTATTCTTTCTCGACGGTCTATAATAGAACACCATAGAATTATCACAATCCACACCTTTTGCAACCATCGATGGATGCAAAAAACCAAACAATTTAGACAATACTACAAAGCAACTATCAACAATCCCCTTTAGAAAATAATATGAACTATTTTAGAAATAGACTATATATGCTTTTTTGCACTATACACCTCTTCCTACTTCCTTCAATAACACCCTAGAGAACACCAGAGAATTATCACAACCCATGGCTTTTGCAACCATCAACAAATGCAAAAACCACAATAGAACCTCTGGCCACCTTCACGTAAATTCCACAGCTATTCAGCGGGTGCAGCTTTGGTAGCACATCAGCACCTGGCAACACAGCCTCAATTATGATTTGTCATAATAGTGGTTTACAATTCTTGAGGAAGGCAATTTTAATTTGAAATCACATATTTTTTAGAAAATATAATGATTTAAGCCTTAAAATTCCATTTTAAGGATTCAGAAGAGGGTCTGTCTGTGGTCAGCTGGATACATTCTGCTAGTTTAAACCATATACCCTACTCGTACGTCTCCTTTACACTATCAATGCATTAAAAATCTTTTGATTTAGCTTTTTAAGGGGATCAAATGAATTCATTTAAAATTTATTTTGAATAAATTATAGTGTGTCCTGGTTTCAAACTATTCAATGGACTTTGGTTTGTTGTGTGTACATTTTGTTTTGGGGTTTTGCGCATTAGGCATGGGTTTCGTGAAAATGAGATTTCTTTTGATTCTTCATGTGAAAAAATAGAAGATTATTAATTTTTTTTTTGAAAAATATGAGTGCACTAGATATTTAAGTCCTTGATCCAATGAAAAAATTAAAATTGAATTTGATATATTAAAAAAAAGTTAAGCGTTATCTTGATGTGACATTAATGCAGTGTAATTCATTTGACTTTGTGAGCTTGATTAAGGAAAAATATTCAATAAAATGCTATCTAACCAAATTGGAAGCACTAGATATCCAGAGATACAAATCTAAATTTGAAAAGAATTAAATTTTATCCTTCATGGAAAAAAAGTTATACATTATCACGTTATTGCACCACTTTTTAAAATTGTTGTTCTAAAAAATCAATTTTCGTGGGGAGATGGAAAAAGAAGTGCAATTTGATTCCAAAAATTTTTGAAAAAAAATATTTTAGAATCTACAATTTTGATGAGACTCTAGTTTGCACCATCTTCCAAATTCATCATAATTTAGCGCTATAGGTGCTTTTCGAGATGTGAAGATTTGGTTAAAAAATAATAATTCCGGTGTCTAGTTTGGCCAAAATTGTAAACCACTTTATTGTGGGATCACTGCGGTGGAATAGTAGAAGCTTAGGCTATGTATGAATATGTGTATATATATATATGTTTTGTTATATATATATATATATATATCTACGCATATATGCAAAAAAAACAAGATAACCTCCAACCACCTTCACAAAAATTACACATCTATTCAATGTGCTTGCACCTTCACAGAAGCTTGCCTCCGTACTCACAACTACCTTCAACAAGATAAACCAGGAGAATGTCACCAAACTATATGTTCATTGTATATATATATATGCACATTTTTATATATTTTTCTATATATATGTTTGATTACATTGGGTATTGTTGATTACTATTCTCTGCCTTAGGCTATATTGTGTGTATTTTAATATCAATACATATAGGTAAGGTTAAAATTTGTAGGGTTATGGAGTTTTGGTCGATTCTTATTGTATAGATAGTGCTATATTATTGCTTTCAAAATCTCAGTCACTATTGAAACCAATGTTGTCCTATTTATGGCTTTCACTTTCAGTTTATGGTTGGAAATATATATATATATATTGTTTTATATATAGATATTACATATATATGTATATACATTTTTTTATTGATTACTCTTAGGTGTTATTGATTACTATTCTCTGCCTTAGACTATATTGCGTATATTTTAATATCAATATCTATAGGTAAGATTAA
The DNA here is from genome assembly GCA_007258455.2 of Sequoia sempervirens. Taxonomy (NCBI): domain Eukaryota; kingdom Viridiplantae; phylum Streptophyta; class Pinopsida; order Cupressales; family Cupressaceae; genus Sequoia; species Sequoia sempervirens. The sequence goes on along the minus strand of VDFB02366363.1, from coordinate 85,592 downwards.
AATTGTTAAGGTTATAGAGTTTTGGTCAATTTTTATTGCATAGCCTAGGCTATATATATATATATATATTTATATATATATATATATGTTACGTGTTATTGATTATTGTCCTCTGCCTTAGGCTATATTACATATATTTTCATATCAATATATATAGGTAAGATTAAAATTGTTAAGGTTATGGAGTTTTGGTCAATTCTTATTGTATAGCCTAGGCTATATTGTTGTTTTCTGGATCTAGGTGGCTATTGAAACCAATGTTGTTTGATTTATGTATTTCTCTTTCAAGATCTGGTTGGAAAAGAATAAAAAAAATTGTACAATTGATTCTATGTTTTCTTACATTAGGTATTATTGATTATTGTTTTGTTCCTTCGGATATATTGGGTATATTTTAATATGTATATATATGTGTAAATATATACATATATTTGTATATATATTAATTTACTATGTGTCTCTCTTTATGGCTTGTATTTAGTGGTTACATTGGCAATGGGAAAAAAATCACTGACTTTGTGTAGTTTTATTGCCAATTGTAACTATCTTGATTTGGCATAAAGTATTGTTGATTGTTTCAAATATGTTGTCTGATTTATGGTTTGGGTTTTCTGTGTAAGGTTTTGCATGGATTTTGTGCTGTGATTTTTTTTTATTGAGGCTATATTGTATGTTTCTACATCTGGGTGACTGTCGAAAGTAATGTTATTTGATTTATGGCTTTCATATTCTGGTTATGGTTTGAATAGAATAAAATAATCAATTTTGTTGACTCTATGATGTTTGATTTATGGTTTGCGTTTTCTATGTATGGTTTTGCATGGCATTGGTGCTGTGATTTTTTTTAATTAATGGCTTCAATTTTTTGGTTATGGTTGCAATGGAATAAAATAGTGAATCCTGTATGCTTTGTGTTGGCTTCCATTGTGCAGTGTCAATTATAGTTTTGTTGATTAAGCTATATTTTCATGTGGGGTTGTTACTGTCAATTTTTGAAGAGTTTTTGTTTAATTTTTGTGTTTTTGTTTGTTGAGAAATAAATATGTTTTAAGTTAGGCTTACTTCTGTGAATCTTTGTGGGTTTTTATTTATGGCGACTATTTTGTTGATATGTTTAGAACAGAATAAAAGTTTTGAGATAGAAAACTTTATGAATATTACCACTTTCCAAAAATAGAAAACTTCAAGATATATATATCTAATTTCACATATGTACATGCCTACACCTTTTGCAGCCATTAGCACATTCTAGCTACCATCACATAGATTCCATAGCCAATGAACACACTCCCACCTTCATAGAAGCTTTCCACCCTTAGTCACAACTACCTTCACCAACAAGATAGACCCATAGAACAACATTGAGGAATGCATACTTGATAACTGCATAGACATTTTTTCTAGAAACATACAAATTCCTTAGTCATAGCTATGTTCAACAACATAAGGTAGGAGAATTTTGTCTAATTATTATGAAATAACTTGCACAATAGAAGAATATGATATGAAATATGTTGCAAATACTTGATAATAATTGAGAATAACAAGCCACTTCAAGGGGGAAAACCTCCAAATATATCTAATGAGAACACACTTCACGATATGATGATGAAATA
>VDFB02366363.1:0-83876 GCA_007258455.2 Sequoia sempervirens | reverse complement strand
TTACAACCAAGAAGAAATTAAAAATTTATCTTAAACATTCCTCATTCTTATGACATTCCCTCCCAACAATCATGTTAGATGATAGCTTGAACAAAGGAGTATGGATCTACCATCCTTTGGTCACCAGAGAAACTTAAGGATGAATAGATTGAAGAGAGAATAGATTCCAAGATATACAAGGATTATCCAAATTGAAACAATAGTCTTGGTAAGTACTAAAAATATAATTCTTTATCCTTCTACATATTAGTGAAAATATGAACTATAAAAGGAAAGATTTGGTCCTCTATGAACAAGGTATTGTGGAACCCATTCCTCTCTAATAAATTTTTTATATGAGATGCCTTGCTTATGTTTCTCTAAAATCCTAGCCCATATAACTATTTGATACCTTTGAATGTAATGAGAAAATTTTAAATCTTATTAAAAATTCCACAATTAGGATTATCTTAGTCCCATATGATGATCTGTATATCTTCTCCGTTTTCCTCAATATATAGTTATATTTATCATTGAACTTCAAATTTATTATCCTAACCTCATTAACTAAGATCATTAGGGCCCTATATGTAATGTCCCCATTTTAGCTGACATTGTTTGTTGAGGAGTGAGCCTATTATTTTGACCCTCGTAGGATGATAGTTATGGATAGAGGGTCCTTTTGGTAGTTATTCTATGTTTTGGGACATTACTCCATCAGTTGATTTAGGTTTGGCCCTTGGCAGAGACTCACAGAGTGATTTTTTAGATACTTACTATTTATAGTAAGTCAGGCATATAGGGTTTACTATTTCTGGTAGGGCACCTAGTTCAGTTGGTCAGCTCAGTTTCAACCTAGTTTGAATATTTGATAAGAAAACATAGAATATTGGAGCATTTGATAATTATTAAAAGATTATTAATTTGACTTTATAATATAAAGTCACTTTAATGAAATATTAAAATATTAATTAATGGCGAATTATAAAGTATTCAATACTTTATAATTGAGGAGCAATATTAATATTAAATGAGTTTTAATACTTATTTAAAAATGATGCCATTTATTAATGATTTTTCCTAAATCTAAAAAAAGGGGAAAATTAATGATTTATTAAATGCTTAATAAGTTGCTTTTTTGGGTCGACTTATTGAAGAGAATATATATAATTCATCAAAGACAAATCAAACTTCATTGTGAATTATTCTAATTTGTCTTTTATTCTCTTTGAGAACATTGGAGTTTGTGAAACAAGGGTTTCTACAAATTCAATTCATCATTGGATTTTGGAGAACGTTCCCTCTTCAGAATTAGACATACTAAGGCTGTGAAATACCAGTTAAAGCTTGTCCATCAGGTGGCTTTATTTAGAATTCATATTTGTGCTTACAGAGGATGAATCATAAAAGGTTTGAGAAGTATGTATTCATCAAAGAAAAGAATCGATTTATTTCTTCTTGTTTCAGTATTCTAGCATTCATCTTCTCAGTTGTATAGCCTCTTTGTTTGCTACCATAGCCATACTATTCAACTAGAAGGCATGTGGATTTAAAGCTTAAAACACCTTTCTTTTTGTTGCATCTTCACTTCCATTAAGGTCGCACAATTCCTTGGAGGCATCTGTGATCAATTTGGAGCTGGAAATCTTTGTCTATTGTGCACATTGAATGCTACAGCTGGTTATTATATCGCTGCAGTAAAATACCAGGTTTCTTACTGATTTAATAGTTGCCTTTTTCCATGCATGCTTGACTTTTTACTCAAACATAATAAATTTATTATTGTAATCAATTTACAAGATAAATAGGGTCTTCTGGCACCAATTTATGAGTTCATTACTTCCAAAATTGCAATCTTGAATTTATCATAGATTTTAGAAGCATTTTATGCAAAATCGCACCATCTCTTCTTATAGAAAAAATTACAAAAAAAATTCAAAACACAACAAAATAGACAAAAACTTGCATTATCATCAAAAGTCAGGGTTGAGAGACACTTGGTCTCTTACAATGGTATTAGAGCACAGTTTTCCTGCCATCCAATGCTTTTTTCAGTTAGATGTGTGCTTTTTCAATGCTTTTTCATGAGTGGAGGTAGTATATTCTACAGTAAGGGTAGAGGAATAGGAAGAGTAGAGGATTGGACAACGACCACCTATTCGAGAAGGTGAGACAGTATTAGGGGTTTTGGGTATACACAGATCTAGTTCTAGTAGTAGTGAGAACAATATTACCACACTCATGGTAGATCGAGAGATTCCAACAGAGTCTCGAAGTGATATAGGGAAAGAACCTATTGAGGGTGAGATGTCAGATACTGAGTTTAGATAGAGACATGATGACATGATGGACGTGATGTCTCAGTTTATGGGCACGATGAGGGAATATGCTCCACCTCAACAACATTACATATAGATAGGAAAGATGAGTGGTACTATAGCCATAGACCAGCCACTGATGTCAGTACAGAGGTAGTCGTCACCTATCTTTCATGATCATAGGCCTGGACAACCTACCTTTATTACTAGAGAGGCACCTCCAACTCTAAAGGCAGAGCAACAGGGTCACCAGCCAGAGTTTCATCCACAACATGCTACATCAGTGGTTGATGTGACCATATTCTTTGGAGAGTACTTGACTTTGGCTCCTAGGAAAAGGTAGTCATTGTCTTTTCATGATTTTATGGATGTGCATAGACCCAGGGGTGGAGGTAGATTTGATCATAGAGCTCCACTGTACCAGCCACCACCATAGGTGAATAGGGATCTTCAACATGTAGTGAGCAAGATTGTCTTACCTTATTTTGATGGCTCAGATAAGAGTTCAGTGAGGTCTTGGGTACAAAAGTTAGAAAATTAGCTATCTTTGAGACCTATGCAGGAGGATGAGGCCATTAAATTTTCCATGCTACATATTGATGGATTAGCACATGACTGGTGGCATCACGACATGTACACATTGGGTTATCACATGGGTACTACCTAATAGGAGTTCATGAATAGGCTCATAGAGCACTTTGACAAGAAGGATCCATAACTTTATTTTAGAGAGCTAGCTCAGCTCAAGTAGTTGGGTAGTTTAGATAGTTACATCAGTGAATTCTAGAAGATAACAGTTATGGTGATAGGAATATCAAAGAGGAGACTTGTCATCTTGTTTATTGAGGGGTTATATGAGCCTATGACAGGTTGGGTCAAGGAATTTGATCCCCCTACTCTTCAAGAGGCCATGCAGAAGGAAAGGAGTATGGAGCTTTATACTCCAAAGAAAAAATTTCAACCCAAAACAAATACCTTGGCCATTGAGGAGAGTCATACACCAGCTGTAGAACCAAAAAAGAAAACAACAACAAGAATTGATGATGCAACTCATCATGAATTGAGAAGGAAACAACTTTGTTATTGGTGTAAATAACCTTACAGCAAGGAGCATGATTTTCCTTTGAGACCAAAGGGCAGAACAAACTGTGCTATGTGGGTTTACTATGGAGATGTTGAGTTTGAGGATTCAGACCAGCAGGTTGTTTCAAAGCATACAAAAGTTGGGAATGCCTCTATGGAGTTTGGGTCTGATGCCAATTTGTCCCCATTGGTATTATCTACTAGTGTATAGGATGATTCATTTAGGTTCAGGGGATTAGTGGATAGAAAACAATGTATTGCTATGCTTGAAACCAGAGCCACACACAATTTTATTGATGAGATATTTGTCAGTAGATGCAAACTCGATACGGAGGACTTCGCTAGATTTAGAATTTGAGTAGCGGATGGATATACCCTCACTTGCACTCGATGAATTTGTAATCTCACCCTCATGCTGAATGATTATGAATTGCAGGCAGATCTTTATGTGGTCAACTTGGGTGAGATGGATTTAATGTTGGGTATGAGATGGGTTCAGGACATTAGTGTGTTCACCCTCAACTTGCCTAAAATGGAGATGGTATTTGAGATACAAGGCAAGAAATATGTGTTGAGGAGGATTACAGATGGGAGCCTACTCTCTATCTCTCTCATTAGTGGGAAGAGTGAGAAGGTAGAGAAGGATTTTACATAGATTGGGTATGGTTTTGGATCCTACTCTCTTGACCCTAGTCTAGAGATGAGTGATGATGGTGTTTGGGATCCTACTTGTACACTGGGATTTTAGACTCATCTTTTGGAGGAGTTTCACAGTGTGTACATGGTGCAGAGTGCATATGGTTTCATGTTTGACCTGCACGTACATGATTTGTTTTTGGTGCACAGTTTTGGTATGCATGTGCTTGACATGTTGGATGATAGTATAACTCATGTAGTTTTAGGGAGAAAGAGTTGCTTGCATTTTGAATTGCTTCCTCCTGAGTTTCTTGATCCTATGACAGACAACACTGAGGTTGATAGGGGATATAATTCTATTCTAGTTGATCAGTTGTGGGAGTTACAAGAGATAATTGTGGCTAGTAGGAACATTGTCTGGCACTATCCTTGGGATCCAGGTGGTGTGGTGCATCCTTATTTGCAAAGATTGCTTGGGGATAAGCAATTTCAGGGAGGGCAGACTATAATGTCCCTGCTTTAGCTGAAATTGTTTATTGAGGAGTGAGCCTATTATTTTGACCCTCGTATGTTGACAATTATGGATAGAGGGTCCTTTTGGCAGTTATCCTGCATTTTGGGACATTACTCCATCAATTGATTTAGGTTTGGGCCTTGGCTGAGACTCATAGAGTGATTTTTAGACACTTACTATTTATAGTAAGTCAGGCAGACAGGGGTTACTATTTCTAGCAGGGCAACTGGTTCAGTTGGTCAGCTCAGTTTTGACCCAGTTTGAATATTTGATGAGCAAACATAGAATATTGGAGCATTTGATAAATATTAAAAGATTATTAATTTGACTTTATAATATAAAGTCAGTTTAATGAAATATTAAAATATTAATTAATGGTGAATTATAAAGTATTCAATACTTTATAATTGAGGAGCAATATTAATATTAAATGAGTTTTAATACTTATTTAAAAAGGACACCATTTATTAATTATTTTGCCTAAATCTCAAAAAAGGGAAAATTAATGATTTATTAAATGATTAATAAGTTGCTTTCTTGGGTCGACTTATTGAAGAGAATATATATAATTCATCAAAGACATATCAAACTTCATTGTGAATTATTCTAATTTGTCTTTTATTCTCTCTGAGAACATTGGAGTTTGTGAAACAAGGGTTTCTGCAAACTCACTTCATTATTGGATTTTGGAGAACATTCCCTCTTTAGAATCAAACATACTAAGGCTGTGAAATACCAGTTGAAGCTTGTCCATCAGGGTGGCTTTATCCAGAAGTCATATTTGTGCTTATAAAGGAAGAATCATAAAGGGTTTGAGAAGTACGTATTCATCAAAGAAAAGAATCAATTTATTTCTTCTTGTTTTAGTATTCTGGCATTCATCTTCTCAGTCATATGGCCTCTTTGTTTGCTACCATAGCCGTACTATTCAGGTGGAAGGCATATGGATTTAAAGCTTAAACTGCCTTTCTTTTTGTTCCATCTTCACTTCCATTAAGGTGACACAATTCCCTGGAGTCATCTGTGATCAATTTGGAGTTTGGAAATCTTTGTTTATTGTGTGCATTGAATGCTACAGCTGGTTATTATATTGCTGCAATAAAATACCAAGTTTCTTACTGATTTAATAGTTGCCTTTTTACATGCATTCTTTCCTTTTTACTCAAACATAATAGATTTATTATTGTAATCAATTTACAAGATAAATAGGATCTTGTGGCACCAATTTATGAGTTCATTACTTCCAAAATTGCAATTTTGAATTTATAATAGATTTTAGAAGCATTTTATGCAAAATCACACCATCTCTTCTTATAGAAAAAATTAATTAAAAATTCAAAACACAACAAAACATACAAAAACTTGCATTATTGTCAGAAGTTAGGGTTGAGAGACACCTGCTCTCTTACACTATACCTCTTGGCATGTTTCAAAATGATGGTGCACTTACTAAATCATGGGATTTTATGGCACCAAAACTTTAGGTGATCATAAGGTTTATACTATGAGATAAATTCAATTTCCTTTCTTGGGGAGAAGGAAGAGTTCCTTAGTCAAAAAATTGAAACTAAAAAATAATGGAATGTATACTAATGAAAAACTCTTTGAGATGTTATCAAACACTCAAAAGTACAAATAAATGATGTCTCTCCTAGTGAAACCTCCTTGAGGTGCAAAAATATGGGGAAATCAACCTTTCCCCAATTACCTCCTAGTTGTAAGAAAAGTACACAATCTTTCTCAAAGAAATATAAGATATTGATTTGGACACTATTCTAGAATGAAATATCACATATAATAGCTCCTTTTCCCCCAAAGTAAAGAAGATTATATCAATCATTATACACAAGGAAGCCAAAAAAATTGCATGGTATTATTATGATATGCCTAGATTGGACCCCTTATTAGTGTCAAATCATCTTGTGTTACATATTAATTTAAAAACAATTAAGAAAAATCTCAAAAAGATGCATCTATAGTTTTCTCTCTTGGTCGAAAAATAATTATAGAAGTTGATTAATGTTAGTTTTATCTAGGTCCCATTGAATATATTGAATGGGATTCAAATAGTGTACTTATCACCAAGAAAAAAGGATGCATATACATCTACAATGACTTCAAGAACCTTGAAAAAGTATGTTTTAAGGATGATTTTCCACTTCCAAACATTAACATCATATTTGATATCATAAAAAGACACAAGATGTGATCACCCATGGAAAAAATTTCTAGGTACAATCAAATTCATATGCCCAATAAGTATCAACTTAAAATAGTTTTCATCATGTATTGGTGTACATTGTACAATCAGTTCATGTATTTTGGGCTTAAGAATATAGGAGCTACAAATCAAAGAGAACTCATTATCATATTCCATGATATATTTCATGAAATTATGGAGAATTTTATAGCTTAACTTTTAGGTAAATTAATAATAAGAGGGAACCCTAAATTTCTTGAACGAATCTTCAATAACACATTTGAATTTCAAGGTTGCTTGAATCCTAATAAGTGTGCCTATGGTGTTGAACAATAGGAAAATGGGGATGCTTTATAACCTAGGTCATAGAACACCACTATTCTCCAATTGTCATTCAATAATGTCCTAGGAATCCAAATTGGATTGACTACCAACCTCAAAGGTGAGTCAATTCTCAACAAGGAAGACCTAGGAGAGGGTTGTTTAATCTTTAAGGGGTTCACCACATGGAAAAAGCTTGGAAAGGATAATTTTACATACAACTCACAAAACCTAGTAATGCAAGCTAAATGAAGGATGCAAATGACGAAATAATGCAACACCAAGTTGGGAAATGTATACCTGGGAAGTCTAGAAATGTGACGAGGATTTTGGAAATGCAAAGAAGTTGTCAAAATGTGCTATGGAGGACTAATATTCCTTTACTATCTTATTAGTCCTGTTGTTTTTTGGGGAAGATGTAGAATCTTCGGATGTCAGAATGGGATCTAAAAGAATTTATAAAAAATACCCTCAAGAGGACTAAGATGCCCTTGATAACATATGAATTCATTAATTAGAGGATAAATCAAGCCAGAATTTGAAATTGAATACCAAAAATAACACAAGGGGGACTAAGATTCCCTAGGTGGCGTCTTAGTCCAAAGGCATGAAAATCGAGCAAAAGACTCCAAAAAGGGGCCCATTTAAGGCACACTTGAAATCAAGGTCCTAAGACCTTTGGGGGATAAAGATGCCCTAAGTCTCTTATTAGTCCCAATCCAAAAATCAAGGACACAGCCAAAATCATTAAATTATCACTTATCCTTTGATGTTTTTCAGGATTAGCCAAAAAAATATATAGTTTATTACACTTTTGGATGCAAAATAGGAGCAATTAAGACTTAAATAAGGATAAAAAGTAGGCAGACCCAAAAAAATGTGAAAATGCAATGGTATGCATTTTTCTACACTACATTGAGCCCCCACTTTAGAAAGAGGATGAACTTGCTTCAAACTCACAATAAAGTAGCCAACCATGCAATCAAGAGGGGTTCTAATGTAAAAATTCTAGTAAGATAGGACAACAATAATCAAGAGGGTGGCCAAGCCCCCAAGATGAAGATCCTATGGAAAAACAACATAAGCACAAAGGAACACCCATGCAGATGATATATGAAGCCACAACCAGATCACAAACATACACCATCAAAGCTAGAAAAAGAAAAAAGAAAAAAGAAAAATACAACATATAAAGCTTCGACTGGTCATCCAACGTGTTGTGGACCGAGTCTAGGTTGTTTGTCCCAAAAATGTTTACAAGTGGAACATGATGTCCACTATGAAAACAAAACACATGCTCTTAATGGCTAGTGAAGCTAGGTGTTCTCCAGGTGAGACCCAAGAGGTCCATATCAAAGTCATACCCCCATGACTATGATAAGGAGAAAAAGAAAATGCACACTCACAAGGGCTAGTGAAGCTAGTTTCTCACTAGGTGAGCCCCAGGGGACCATATCAAATGCATACCTCCATGACTTTAATAAGGGACAAAAAGAAAAATACACGCTCAAATGGGCTAGTGAAGCTAGTTGTTCACTAGGTGTGCTCTAGGGGACCATATCAAAGCCACACCTCTATGAATTTAATAAGGTACAAAAATGCAGCAAAAGGAAAGAGAGATGTTTGAAGGGATTTTTCTTAGTTCATCTAAGGTCTTAATCTTAGGGGACATCATTCCTAATGTCTCTAAGAGGGGACCAATCAAAGGATAAAATATTCAAAACTTACGGAATGTAGTGTGTCACATCACCACTAAGAGGATGTAACATGCTAAGATAGATAAATATTTTGAAGGAAATTACTCCCAGTGTCGCCACAAAGAGAAAAACACATCACATGAAGTAAGAAAATCACATCAAGGAACATGAAAAATACCAAAATAATGCTAATGTATGCCCCCACTTTAAAGGAATTGCTAAACACCCTACTATGAGCAATTAATTTAATGTATCCAAAAGTGAGAAAGGAAAAGAGGGTTGCCCACAAAAAACACATAAGGGATCTATGGATTCGGGGTCAGTATCTATCTTTGCTGCAATGATATTAGAGAGCTCGGAACTGCCATCATTTTCTAAATACACCTAAAATTGGAACAATGACACAAAAAGAGTGAAAACAAAATGAAAAACCTTTTGGGTCAACATGGAAGAGACATAGGGTGTCTCAATTCCTTGCATCATCCCCAAAAAGGAAAACACAAGAAAAAAATGTAAGGAAAAGAAAAGATAATGAAAAATATTTTCAGTCAATATGGAAGAGACATAGGGTTTCTTGATGCCTTGCATCATCCCCAAAAGAAAAAAACAAGACAAAAATGCAAATGAAAGGAAAATATCAATGAAAAGGAAAAGGATTACAACATATAGAAGAATGAAGCTGAAAAATAGTGGAATGCACATAGAGAGGGAACATCAAACAAAACATCACGGGGGATCACAATACATACATGCAATTAACCAAAAACAAAGCAAAAAGGAAATAAAAAAGACTAGTAAAGCACAGGTGAGTCAACCTAGACTAGGTCATCAACCTTCCAATCTCAATCTACAGAAGCAGAAGGTAGACAACAAACCTAAGGGGCAATGAAAAATATATTACTAGGACACTTGATGTTGAGGCTATATACTTCTTGCCCTGACTAAGTGAAAGACAAGAATGAGTTGAGGTAGGTGATGAGAAATATCATGTAATAGTGAGAATATAATGTTCTACAACTATTACATGAGAAAGGGGGAGGAAAATAATAGGCTAAGAAGTCACTTCATAGCAATCATTTCCATCAAAGTGAAAGTTTTATAATACTAACTTGAATGCTCAACACTCATTGATACTGCGTCTAAGGGTTTAGTGGTATCAACAATGTGGAACTTTTGCATCTTTAGGATATAGTATGAGCCTGTCTTTCATTGGTGGTAATGTTATTAGTTATTTGTTCAAAATCAATTGCAGTTTCCTTTCACTTTCAGGTGGTGGACAAGGGAAATTTAGTATTTTTAGCTTGTAAGGCCTCTTACACTTGCTAGAATCACCAAAATCTTGAGTTAAAAGTTGAGGAGGATGGCCTAAGGTGATCCTATCATCTTTGTAATTTTTGTGAGTGATTGGTTGTTCTTTAGGAAGGAGGACATTCATATCGGGAGGAGAATCTAAGATCACTGTACCATCAGTACAGAGTTGTAGATATTCTTTAGGAACGTGTGTAATGTGAGGGGGATATTGATATCCTAACTCCTTTTTGTTTTCATTAGTTGGTATTTATTCTAAGAGTTGATGAATTTCATGTTCACTTGTTGTATCACATCCCTGTTTACTGAAGATTATGAATCCATTTCTATATGTTTCTTCTAGATTGATTGGAGTGTTTATTACTTTTTTATCATAAAATGGTTGAGTGTTTCCTTGTTTAGAGGAGCTAGGTTTACTGAAGGGAACTTAGGTTCAAATATTTTTTGGTTTCGGGATGTAAGTAACCAAACATCTCAAGAGATGGTATTATAGGTGGATTTGGTTGTTTCATTGATGGGTAAAAAGATACATTCACTTGAAGGTTGTTAACACAATCACTAAGGAACATATTCATGCTACCATCATCTTCTCCAATGATGCCAACATCACAAGGAGGACATGCATTAGGAGTTGTGTGAGCATGAGTAAGTTCAATTTTGTTAGGGTGATTACCAAAAGCATAACTTAACACATCTACCAAAAATTTCAAGGACATCCACAGCTTTCTAAAGAACATATCCAAGATGCAAGATTGAAAAAATGTACTTGAAATGAAAGAAATTGGAATTATAAAATTTCTACAAACTATAGTAGAAAACTGAAAGTAGGCAATAGAAGCACAAAAAAGCAATTTCACACCCTGAAAACTAGAAAGTCCAAGTCAATAGGGACTAAGATTCTAGTAAGGGTGTCTTGGTCCTATTGGTGAAATTATAAAGTTCTAGGGATTGGAATAGAGAACACACAACAGAGAGAGCGTTTTGAGCTAGAAGCCCATAGAGGGACTAAGACACCAAGAAGAGTGTTTTAGTCCTAGCAAGGGTTTTTGTTAGAAAAATAGAAGAATTTGGATTTTTATAATGTTCACAAGTTGCCTATTCAGGGAGTTGATGTTTAGAAATAGGAAAATGTGCAAAGTAATGCAAGAAAAAGTAACTAATGACAAGAAATTGAATGCAAAGTTGAATGTAATTTTTAAATTTTGAATGCAATTAGGATGATTGACAATGCACTTAGGATGATTGATAATGCACTTTTTAGTTTTTCAATGAGATGAAATAATGCAAGAAAGCAAAAATACAACCTATATGTACTTTCACTAATGCAAGAAGAAATGCAAGAATGAATGCAACCTAGATCTAGGACTTTAATGAACTAAAAATAAAAAAATAAATGCTCTAAAATGTTAGGTTCACCAAAATGAACAATAAGAAAATAGGGATGCTTTATAACCTAGGTCATAGAACACCACTATTCTCCAATTTTCATTCAATAATGTCCTAGGAATCCAAATTGGATTGACTATCAAACTCAAAGGTGAGTCAATTCTCAACAAGGAAGACCTAGGAGGGAGTTCTTTAAGCTTTAAGGGGTTCACCGCCAATAAAAAGCTTGGAAAGGATAATTTTACATACAACTCAAAAAAACCTAGTAATGCAAACTAAATGAAGGATGCAACACCAAGTTGGGATATGTGTACCTGGCAAGTCTAGAAATGTGACAAGGATTCTGGAAATGCAAAGAAGTTGTCAAAATGTGTTATGGAGGACTAAGATGCCCTTACTGTCTTGTTAGTCTCACTGTTGTTTTTCAGGGAAGATGTAGAATCTTTAAATGTTGAAACAGGATCTAAAAGAATTTATAAAAAATACCCTCAAGAGGGCTAAGATGCCCTTGCTACCATCTTAGTCCTGACCTGAATTTTTGAAATCTCTAAATGTGATCTAAGGCTCAATGTTTGCACTTTCTTCTTCTCAAATCTCAGGTCCTAAAACTTCTAGATTTCTCTTGTAGGTGATTTTCCATGAAGATGACAACTTTTCAATGCAACTTTGTGACTTTGTAACTTTTCAGTTCAAATGATCTTCAAGTCTTCAACCTAAATCAAACCCTTGTTATGAAATCTACAAAATTGTTTGAGGTGGATAGCTTGAATGTGGATCTTGAATCAAATGAGTGCTTGATAGATCTTGACTTGAATTTCTTGGTTGGATGAAAACCCTATATCACAAATGTTAGCTCAAAAACACACATGATTCAAGAAGATCTTTGATATGATGCTTGAATCTTGATGAAGGCTCCAAATGTTTGATGAATTTATCTTGAATGTTGGAATACTTGAATATCTTGTATATATGAAAATGAAAGAAAAGAGCCTCGTATTTATACTTATGCATTCTTAATATCTCAAAATTACACCGTAGCAAGTTGACATATGAAATCATTAATTAAAGGATGCTAAATCCTGCCAGACTTTGAAATTGAATACCAAAAATAACTCAAGGGGGACTAAGACGCCCTAGGTGGAATCTTAGTCCCAAGGCATGAACCTCAGGGCACAAACTCCATAAAGTGGACCATTTAAGGTACACTTGAAATCAAGGTCCCAAGACCTTTTGGGGACAAAGACACCCTAGGTTTCTTATTAGTACCAGTGCAAAAATCAAGAAATCATAGCCAAAATCATTAAATTGTCACTTATCCTTTGATGTTTGTCGAGATTAGCTAGAAAAATATATAGTTTATTAGGCTTTTCGATGCAAAATAGAACCACTTAAGATATAAATAAGGATAAACAAAGCAAGGCGGGACCAAACAAGTGTGAAAATTGAAAGGGTATACATTTTCCTACACTGAAGGTGTTACAAAAAGGAAATTGGTATGTTTCATAGTTTCTAATAAATATATCAAGGTAGACCTTGCAAAAATTAGAGCTATTATAAAAATTCCTCCACTAAAGAATTAAAGATAACTCTAAAATATCTGAGGAAAATGTTAGGTTGTTAGACACTTTATTGCACATATTGTGAATAAACATTAGCAATTTTCTAATCTAATTCATAAGGATGTGATATTTTAATGTGATGCTTCTTGTCAAAAATAAATTCACAAAATAAATTTATATATAGCATCGCCACTACTTCTCAAGGAAAATTTCTAGGAAAGCCCATAGTTTTCTATGTTTCTACAACATGAATTACACTAGGAGCACTTCTTGCACAATATGATGATATAAGCCCTAAATGGGCTATATTTAATATCATTTATGATCTACTTTGATATGAACCCAATCATCAAAGTAAGCTTGATTCTAAAATAGATCCTCTCAAGTATCTCATATTAAGGGCTTTTTTATAGGCTGAATGGCTAAGTGGGTAATGACTGTCAATGAGTTTGACATAGATTATATGAACAAAAATGTGATCAAATGATAAGTTGTCATAGATCAACTAGCAAAAGCTCCACTAGCAAAATACCATAAATTAGTTCTTTATTTTCTTCATTAATCTATTATTATAGTCTCTATAACATTATCATGGAAACTATAGTGTTATGGTTCTTACACATAACATGATTAAAGAGTTGGTAGTATTTTCATCACCCTTCAAGGTGACTTCACACCTAATTCTTTTAGATTAGCATTTTCACTCACAAATAACATAGTTGAATAACATGCTTTAATCACAGGGCTAAGAAAGTCTATAAAATGGAATAAAATTATATATTTTATTCCATATTTGTTACTCTAAGAATCTAAAACAAATCCATATATCATTCCTCATACATCATCATATTTTTGTCACTATAAGTATACTAGTAACCACACCTTGGTGTGCAATGGGTATGCTGAAGAGGGGTGGAAGGTCAATTAGGGAAAAAATTGATTTATTTTCTTTTGCATACATTTGTGCAATATATGAGGTTAATTGATGGGTCATTTAGAAAAATGATTTTGTTTATAATAATAATAATATTATTATTATTATTATTAATGTATTTATTAATATAATTTTAAATATTAATTAATATATCAAGTTTCATTATGTTACATTATGATTAATATATTATTAATAATTGGGTTATATATTAGGTTAGATTATATTTATACTAAAATTTATTGTATATATTTAAATCATATTATATAATGTAAATATTACAGTATAGTGTAATATATAGTTCTCTTAAATTATATTATATCTATACTATATAATTTTTTTCTATATTTTTTATTATATAATAATATTATTGATTCCTTTATAAAGTGTCACATAGGTTTGTGCTTGTACCTTATAATGAATACAAGGATGAGGGTTTCAAATATCAAGAATTGAAGGATTGATAAAATGTAGTAAATAAAATTTCATTATAGCTTTGATACTAATCTTAAGCTAGGGAATGGATTGTGAATGGATTTGAAAATGAAAGAGAAAAAACCAATTCTATTTAATATTCAATGTAACCAAATGAACTCTACATAGTGCACACTTATCAAGATGAAATATCTATTTAGTTTATCTTCAAGGTTATTCTTCAACTTTTGTTATATCTAAGGAACAATAATATAAACTAGTATTGCCACATTTAGTTTGTACATATAGGATTAGTGTTATAGTTGGGGAGAAGAAAAATATTTGGAGGATGTTGCTAGAGCAACAAAGGCTCTTGGATACTCACCTATCCAAAGTTTCAATGTGATTTATATTTGTAAGTCTTTAAGAGGCATAAAGGTCAAGGAGGTTCTTAGAATATGAGATCCTCAAGGGATTATTCTAAAATGTATTGACCATGAAAGCATTTGTGAAACCTTAATCCAAAAGAAGACAATCAACCATTTGTAGAGCCAAAATTAATACTATCAACAAGACTATCCAAAAGTTTTGAAGCCTACAACTATATAATTATCAGCATCAAAAGGAAAATCAAAATTATAAAAAGATCTGAAAAATGGCATAATAGATCTTACACACCTAAAAATGTTTTTAATTATTATCTTTAAAAAATCCATATTTTATTAGATATCTAAAAGTTTTTTACACACCTAAAAAAGTTTTTAAGTATTATCTTACAAAATCCATATTTATTGGATATCGAAAAGTTTTTAATAAATGACTATTTTTATTTATTATTTAATATTAAGGGATCACGGGAGATGGTTTTAGATTTCTTTCCAAATTCCCATTGAGAATCACCATCTGCAATTCTTGTCCTATTATTTTTTATATGATGACATCACATGACCAGGATATAATATTCTAATACGACATGGTTTTATCTTTCTTTTTAAGTCACAGACTCATCCAAGAACTGATAAGTGGATCCCTCCAAATGGTGGAAAGGATCAATTCCACCAAATAATAAAATACAATGTTGAGCATGTAAGCTTTGTGGCACTGGCGGCTCTTAATGCAAAGAAATGAAGAAATCTAATTTAGGAAAAAGCAAAACAAAAATTTCAATACTGGCAGTGAGCACTAATTACGATCTGTCCACTGCACTCAAAGATTGGGAAAAAAATAATGGTAAACAACGGTGCAAACTATAATGCTTTTTTATCATTCTAAAAATATCTGCAACTGCAGTCTGAGTCAACTTCCCCAAGACAAAACTTATCAAAGATCAGACGGCGGGCACTAAACGACGACAAACCCAGCCGTCGATTCATAAAATCCTGAAACCCTATGCAGTAGAAACATTATCAAAGGCGAAAAACTCACAGTTGTTAGTGTCTATTGGTACATCATCGATCGAAATATTGGAGGGCGCTCACATGTCCTGGTTAATACTCTTACTCTGATCGGTAGCGCCGGCGGAGCGACTTTGTCGAGAAAACTGTACATCTAATAGTAAAGAGCCATGAAAAACAGCCGAAAAATTCATGAAAAACGATGCACGGGTGAGATTCATTGAACCACATTGCAGAGCCTCTCAGGGTTCACAAACCGTGGATGGGAAAAATTAACTTCAGAAGTTCAAATAGGACAAGCCTTCAGCGTAAAAATAAAATAAGCATACATTTATCCATGATGCACACTTATCATCATCATAATCGCAATCATAGATATAAATCACATCATAGCTCAATATGAATCATAGATATGTAGTCATACATCATTTCCCTAATCAATATACATCATAAGTACATGGCCATACATAACATCATAACTCAATATTCATCAATCATCTCATATATCACAATAAAAATAACATGGAATAATTATCACATCGCATATATACATCAAAGAATAAAATATACATTAGCTTCATAGAGCTTCAAAATATACATATACCTTTGAAAAATGTTTCAAAAATTTATTAGAACTGATATATCCCAATTAGCTATGGCTAGCTCCCTCTTCTACTAACCCTCCTTGTGATGGTGGTGGTGGTGACCCTTAAGGTGGTCCCATCAATACTAATAGTCTGGATCAAGTTGATGTTGATCCTCTTGAGCTCATGTACTTTATGAAACTTAGATTCCTCTATATTTTTGGAACTATCTACTCATATGATAACCCTCAATATCCTACATCCTATAATGATCATTTTCTATCCCTTCATGTAGTCCCAATATCCTTGAATGGTTGATTCAATCCCTATGAACCTAGTAATCCTCTTCATATATTCCACCTATCTCAACCAAATCACCTCCAATTGAGCTCTTTGTAGTTGGATCACTAAACCATCCCTCTCTACCTACATATTATTTCACATTTCCTATACAATATCCATCTCCCTCACCAATAAGTATCACTCACAAGAATTTTTCTATACTCACCTCCAACCCACCCCTTCCTCTCCCCTTTGTATCTAAGGATATCCTTGTACCTATACATATTCTCATCCATCTCTACCCTTCCATTTATCCTTTGATCCTAAGGAGCTTGAGCTTAGTTTTTGCTACAACTCTCCCCCTCACCTCTTCTCCTAGTAGCACTTGCTTCCCCTCTAATACCTATACTTTGATCTCCACATAATCCTCCCATACCTCCTCCTCCTCAATGTCTCTCCATCCACTCAATTCACTCCCACCACATCATAATATTCACTTACCACCCCCTCTCCCACTTTCTCCTCATCAAATAGCTCTCTCTCCTCCACATCTGGTCAACTCACTCATATCTACTTATATATAGTATTGAATTGATGTTAGGAAAGATATGATCAATCACTCTATCATATACTCCTTCAACCTCTATTTACATGCTTGTGTCTCTTTGGCATTTGCAATCTTCACCTAGTCACCCCACTTGACTCTCTCAATTCCTATCCAACCTTTCTCTATCACCCCCAAATTTATCTAAGGTCCCCACCATCCTAGCTACCTCACCACTCATACAAAAATACGTGTCCCTAATAGCACATTCTATCTTAATCAAAGATGTTGGTACATCGTATCTAGTTAGCATCTCTATATTGAATAAGAATACCTACTAATAAATTAGCACTCTATCATAAAATATCGATAGTAATTTTTGTGTAGTCATCCCCCTCTTTCCCTCTATGAACACTAGGTAATGTCTCCTTCCTATAGCTCATCTAGAGCCCTCTATTAGTTCTCTACATCCTCAATGTTCCTATAACACATAAAACTTCCCAAAATACATTCCCATTCTATGCCCTATATGGTAAAGCACTACAATGTGTTCCCATTCCAATACATACAATAATTTGTTTTGATTGATGCTCTATCATCTCCTATATGTGACCACATACATATCTATGTATAAATGTGCTAGCATGCATGATTGTCACATAAATCATCACTCCTCTTGAACCATATCTATTGCATAGCTTTCTAGGTAGAAAATTTCCATTAACAAGAACTACCATCACCAAGGGTAGGTTTGATATCGATCCTCTAGATCATTAAAATCTAGGTCCATTTCTATCTATGTTAGATTTTCTATCTAAAATATCCATGTTGAAGATGTGTCCACATTTTTCAATGAGTTATATACTAATCAAGTAAAAACCATCACCCACATATTCTACCACATATCCTCCACTATCACAATCATCTTCCAAGTGAATTTTTTTTTTTTTTTGGTTTTTGACCTTCATCTCTCCACTACAATTGTTAGCATAGCCTATTGAGCTTTAATGGTCAACATGTACTAGCCACATAATTTTGTATCCATCTCTCCACTAGAGTTTTTAGCATAACCCAATGAGCTCTATTGGTCACTATGCAAATTTCTTACGCATGATCTACATTTTCATTCGACTAATATATTTTCTATATTATGAAGTTATTTTTATAAATCATATCTACTAGTGCATTCAACCTAATCCCCTACTCATATATTGAATCATGTTTTCACAAATTGATGGTTTTCCTACTTGACCATTTCCACCCTCATTAATGACCCCCAAATGTAATAAATTCTTAAGTTCTCAATAATTGTATAGGCTTTCTACCCCCTATGACTTTCATTACTCTACATGCTTCACTTGATGCTCAAGGATTACTACATTCTCATATTTTCTCCACTATTTTTCTTCCCCTATCTCAAAATTATTATTGTCTAGGGTAAAAATGAATCATTTTTCATTACCTAGCTATATTTTTATTTTAAATAAAATAATATATATATCAAATAGGGGAAAAGTCTAGAAACCCAAAATTTACATCTTTTCAATCTCTACTATATCTTGACCTTATCAATTATCACATTTTTCTCCCTATATTAATCAAATAATATCTTTATTAATTAATTTTTATTTTCCAAATGATTGTTTTATTCTTCTCTCATCTAAAATCATTTAGTTCTATTATTCCTAAGGTCCAATTATTGGTAAATAGTTATCTAATATTTTTCACCTAGAACTTTATTCCCTTCTCTCCTAAACTAAATAAATATTTTAATTTAATTAATTTGTAATTTTATTCACTTTTGTGTATCTCTCCTAATCACCCTCCAATTCAAAACCTTGTTCTCATCATTTGCACATGAATTGAAGTAATGATTTATGAAAGTGAATTAAAGGGAAAATTTAGGAATGAATTCAATCAACGTGGAATAATGAAATGGCCTAGGACTCAAACAACCTTTCTCCAATTTCATCGGAAAGAGAGAAGGTCACAAAGGGATAGGATTGAATTTCAACCTTGAGGTGAGTCGACCCTATTTTGGACCTTGGATCTTTACTTTCTTATGACATAAATGATTGACTTGAAATATTTTAAAATGATTTAATGTGCATGAACTAAATAAATTATATGAATTAACACTTGAAATACAATTTTCTATGACAAAAAAAATAGGAAAGAAAAATTGTAGGTAGATATGAGGACCTAATAGTGTGCACCTATGATAAAGTGTGGGTTTTAAAGCCTATAGTAGGATTGATTCGCTAGGGGAAAATGGTTCTTAGTGCAAGGGTCCAAAATTAATTTTTAGTAGTTCTCTAATTTGGGATCTAATATTTTGATTTCTCGAGATTTGATTATTAGAAATCCAAAACAAAAAAATTGTGAGTTTTCGTAGCTTGATAACAATGATGACAACTTATGCAACTTTTCAAAATTTCCCCTTTGATCAAATTTTAAGTTTTGTTCACTTATAAATTTTTCCATATAATAGAAATGAAAATGTTTTCTTTTGGGTGAATGGGGATTTTCTTTAGTAAAACCCCATGTCTTGTAATTAAACCTTGATAATGAAAGAATGACAAAATGAAGGAATTGATGAATGAACAAAGATTGTTACAACTTAGAAAAACCTTAATGGTTATTCTTAGAGGACTGAAGTCAAACACATCACTCTCAGGATTAGATCTTGCATGAATTGTCTTGATTGATGTATGCTTGAATGCTTGAAACCTACATCACAATGTTAGCTCCAAAATATGACATGAACACACACAAACTTTGACATGATGACATTATATTGATTGTTGTTATAGATTATAGATAAGTATATTCTTCAATGTTGTTGACAATAATATTTACTCATATGAAGTCTCAAAAAAGTGTGTTATATTTGATTTAATAAAAATACTATTCTAATTTCCCCAAAATTCGATTCCAAAAGCTAACACTTGAAACTTGAATTTGAATCATTAAAATGCCACTAAAAACATATTTAAAAATGGGTCTTGGCACTTAAAGCGGACCCATTCACCCTTTGGAAAAAGGGTCCTAGCCCATAATTCTAGAGCACTCATTCTCCAACATGATTTAACTAGTAGTTTCATGTAGTAACACACAACAATGAGCCAATAGGCGGAGTTTGACATGGGTGACAATTAATTTGTAGACAATGTTTGTGGTAGAGCATTAGAATGTGAATGCCATAAGTGGTTACGGTACCAACAAGAAGATGTAGATAATATACTTACACAATAGGGAATGCAATCGAGAATAGTGTGGATTCATAGATATATTATGGGCAACAATTAAAGTGATTGAGTGGCAACAATATTGTATCCCATCTGTATTAGTTTACAATCATCATTTTTTTTTCTAATCATTATGGGGATGGAAGGAATGTGTTAACAATAACGCGTTGAATGGAGGACATGTAAAGAAAGAATAAATTGATGAACCTACAGTTGGTGGGAAAGTAACTCTATAGAGTATATATATACACATATAAAGTGTTGGCTGAAAATAATTGTACTAACATTGAATTAATTATTTGATGATGACACCATTATCATTGGTAATTCATTTGGCATGATAAATAATAACATTATGTAGTTAAGTTGTCTATCAAAGGAAAATATTATTATTAAATTTGATTAAGTTTGATCAACTAACCAAAACATAATATTATTATCGACAAGGTTGAATGTCTAAATTAATGACATTAGTAATGTGTAATTAGTTGGGAAGTAATGTTGACATAAAATTACTTCAATTCATCATTATATAGGCCAACCCCATAATTTAGCCATTACATCAATTGTTTATGATACAAACCAAGAATATTTTCATAGCTAGTATCAAATAATCCTACATGAATTATAGTTAAGACAATTTTAAAATAATAGCAATATAATTAGGTTTCATTAGTTAATGAAAATATAATATTTTTTACGGATAAGGTTGAATGTCTAAGTAATCAAATGATGTTTTTGTACCTAGAAACAAACAACCTTAGATCAATTATACTTAAAAAAAATTTAATTATATTTTGATTAACCAATGCAGCTTAATGAAATTGATATTATTATGGATAAGGTTCAATGTATAAATACATGACAACATTAGTAATGTGTATTTAGAAGGGAAATAATAATTGTGACTTACTATTAGTTGAATTCATGATTATGTAAGGAGACCCCATAATTTGGGAGCTACATGAATTCTCAACGATACAAACTAAGGATCTTTGCCTAGCTAGCAACAAACCACTGTACATGAATTTTGGGAAAAACAATTTAATTATTTGTGTGATATAGAGTATTTAAGCAAGAGAAGAATAATCAACACTATGAAATGGAATCTAACATAAAGTGTATAATATCAACTATTTCCTTAAACAAAATATAATCTTTTTATTTGGGAACTGTATGAATTCTGAACGATACAAACTAATGATCTTTTCATAGCTAGCAACAAAGCACCGTACATGAATTTTGGGAAAAAAAATTTATTTATGTGTGTGATATAGAGTGTAAGAAAGAGAATAATAATATAAAATTCTAAATGGAATCTAACATAAAGTGTATAATATAAACTATTTCCTTAAACAAAAAATATTTTTTTATTCCCACGTCAAAAAGAAAGCGATCTATACATACAAAATACAAATTAAAAGTCCACACAATGAGGCTTGCTCTCCACCCTTCCATATTGGGTCATGGAGACTCATGGACCCTCACCAAACCCCTGAGCAGAAATACAAACTAGCGACCACTATGATTAGTGGTGAAATCAATATGATTGTGTATTTGACTATTGTTGCTGGTTTTACACTCACTATCATTATTTAGGAAGCTTTTTTGTAACACATGAGTCTATGAAACATTGTATTTTGGCTCAACCATAGTCTGTTAGAATAGAACAAGAAAGTGTCAGTGTGATAAACACGCACAGGATTGGTATACAATAAATAAATAAATAAATATAAATACATATACAATTAATTAAAAATATGTTGCGATACAGTTACAATAGAACACAAAAAATAAATAAAATCTAGGCATACCTTCTATGGGGAATGGATTGTAGTGTGGATATACAAAAGAAGGTCTAGTCTACACCCTATCATAATCACTCATGAAGCATCATCGGCTATTCTCCCTTGGGGAAAAGAGCTCAAAAAGTAGGATGTGAAGAGAGAAAAAAATGGAGGTAGTAAAATAATAATTATAGACCTCTTCCTGCTTCCTTTAATTACATCTCTACCTAATTGCTTTGTCTTCCCTTTGTTCTCTCTCCACTTCCTAGAAAAAAAAGAATACAAATTTATCAAAAGCCATCGCTTATGAACAATGAATGCATGCATAAAAAACAAGATAACATCCAACCACCTTCAGAAAGATTCCATAGCCAATGAAAAAGCTTGTACCTCCACAAAAGCTTTCCATGCTCACTAACAGGCACCTTCAACAACAACACAAGCCCAGACAATGAAACCTAACAATATGCTATTGATAACTAGAAGGCCATTTGTTTTGTATGTGGGGGATTTAAAATAGATGTTACTTGCATGATCAGCACTACACGGTGTTGTGCATGTTTTCCACACATGCCCCATTCGAAATGGGGACCCTCTCTTCCTGTTGCCTTGTTAGGTCCTTTTGTGTCATTGCCTCATTTTGCGTGCCCCAATTTTTGTGTCTAAAATGGTCAGCAAGCCTCATAGTATCATTTCAAGTCAACCATGTTTCACCTCACAAAATTTTCTAAGTCCTTCGAATCCTTCAGGTTTTCCCTACTCGCTTGATTCACCGTTTTCCTTCATTTTTGACTTTTTGAACAAGTTTCCTATGGATTTGGGATGTTTTTGTAGTTCCTAAGTGAACTTCCAAGGTTTTGTTAAGTTTTGGGAAGTTGCAAAAATTTCATTCCAAGACCCAGCCCCTCCATGGCTATTTTGAACTTCTGTCGGCACTCGGCAACCCAGCCTCTAGGACCCAACCCCTCTGTGGCCACTCCCAGGACTCCATCCCTTAGTCATTTTGAACTTCTATGGCCCTGGATGACCTAGCCTCTAGGACCTAGCCCCTCTGTGGTTATTTCTAGTACTTCGTCCCTCCTTGGTTGTTTTGACCTTCCACTAGCCTCTGACAACCCAGCCTCTAGGACCCATCCCCTCTGTGGCCGTGTTTGAGACTCTATCCTTCCTTGGCCTTTTTGACCTTCCGTGGGCCCTAGTAACCCAGCCTCTAGGACCTGGCCCCTCCGTGGCCATTTCTGGGACTCCATCCCTCCTTAGTTTTTTTCAACTTTCGTCGGCCCCGAGGACCCGGCGTCCGGGACCCAGCCCCTCTGTGGCCATTTCTGAGACTTCATCCCACCTTGGCCATTTTGACCTTTTGTCAGCCCCTGGTGACTTAGCCTCAAAGACTCGACCCCTCTGTGGTCGTTTCCAGGACTCCGTCCCTCCTTGGCCATTTTGAACTTCTGCCAACCTCTGGCGACCTAGCCTCCAGGACCCAGCCCCTCTATGGCCATTTCCGGGACTCCATCCCTCCTAGGCCATTTTGAACTTCTGCTAGCCCTTGATGACCCAACCTCTGGGACCCAGCCCCTCTGTGGCCATTTCTGAGACTTTGTCCCTCCTTGGCCCTTTTGACCTTCCATCGGCCCCCGGCAACCCGGTCTTCAGGACCTAACCCCTCCATGGCCATTTTCAAGACTTCATCCCTCCTTGGCCATTTTGACCTTCCATTGGCCCCCCACGAACCAGCCTCCGTGGCCATTTTTGGGACTTTCCTTCTGGGTCGTTGTGTGCTCATTGTCATTTCAAAAGGGTAGTGACCCTGTGGCTTTCCCCTTCCAAGCTTCCACTTTTTTCAATTGAGACCAATCTTGGGGAATTTTGTCTTGGCACTCATTCTTCTCCTTTTCCCATGCACTGTAATTGAAAAATCTTGGTTTTGCTAAGTTTTGTGAGGTCCAAGAACTTCCCTTTTAGTTTGTTGTCCCTCATTCGTTGTCTGCCTTCCTTTTTACTTTTTTCCCTCACCCAACATCCGTCAATGCTTCTGGGTCCAGCCTTGGGGAATGTTGTCCCTCGTTTGTTGTCTGTCTTCCTTCCGCCTTCAGTCCTTTGGCCCCCCATGGGACCGCATTAGTGTTTATGGTCCAAATGAGCTTCAATGAAGGATATTATGATCTTTTGATGATGCATGAATGGATCTAACAAGGAGTTTGCAAGGTTTCTCTAACATTTTCCTTGATTTATTTATGAAAGCACTTATGATGCTTCATGTATGCAAGATTCAAGGAGCATATTGTGGGTCTGTCAAGAGACCCATTAAGAAATTTGAACAAGGAAAGGCATATAGCTCTTGTCACCATTCATTTCATGCCCAACTTTCCTCGTAGCACCCATCAACAAAGCTAGCACTAGAAGCAAGCCCATGTTAAAGGATTAAGTGACAAAATGCAAGGGGGTGGTCTTGAAGAATGCATAAGGGAGTTATCCACCTAAATAAGAGGCAACTAATCCATTGATTCTAGTCATCAACGGGCCCATTTGATCCAATGGAAATGTTGTGAACGCATTAAGCAAAGAGCAGCCTTTCGATAGTTTCAGCTATAGTGAAAAGGGCAATCAGCTAAATGATGAAATTGCTATAGTGGTTGGCACTAGATGACAAAACAAAGAAAAGAAAAGGAATGTGTTTTTAATTTCTAAATATTGTGGGGTAGGTGAAGCCCTAGTGCAATCAAATCTGAGCTACTCATTTTGAATAAATTCTAGCCATTCATTTGGGCTTTGGAAAACTATAAATAGGGGCTTTCCCCTCATTTGTAAAAGGTTGGAGAGCTAGTGTAAAAGGAATTTTCAGCAATAGAAGACATTGCATGATTTTATGAATTTCTCTTTGATTTTGCTCATCTTTCATGCATGGTCCTACTTCCCATATTAGTTTTAGTGTTTTAGTTTCTTGAATGGTTGTCATGATGGTGTTGTTGTTATAGTATTTGATGAGCTTTCAGCCCATACTTTTAGCACTTGTTGATGACAAGCTATTGTGCAAAGTTAGCCTAGGAAATTTCTTTATGTCATTGCTGCAACTTGGTTCAATTGCACGTTCATTATGTGCATGTGTAATCTAAAAATTAGCATACCTTAGAAGATTGCACTAGTTTTGTGTATCTATAGGTTTCTCTTGGTCAAGTAAACTTTAGTTTAGGAAGCCTATGTATTGTAGCAACCACCATTATTACTGTTCATTCATAGCTTCTAGGATTAGAATAGATTTCTTAACCCTTCTCCTTTTGTTGTTTCTTTTAATCCTTGGTTAGAGTAGAATCCAAAGCATCATCGTGAAGTTAAATTAGATGAACGTGATGAGTTTCAACATGTTTTGAGTGGACAGCCACTGTTTATTCACTTTCAACACTTTGAAACTACATTTGCAAACCCAACTGCCCATGATTTGTAACTCATCTGTAAGTCTACTTTGTGATTCCAACAAATCACATAAATCAAATAAGATATTCCAAGCACTGTCGAGACCTAACATTAGAGACCTTGGGATAGTGTTCTGCAATATGATTATGGAAGATTGTATTTCAAGAGAGCTAGTGAATCTATGCATTGCCTATGTTGAGAAGTTCGTAAAAAAAACATCAATGCATGGAAAGAATACAATAGGTAATGTTGATGTTGTTTCACTAGTCTCTGCACAACTACCTTCAACAACAACATAAACCCATAGAATGACACCCAAAAAATTCTTATCAATAACTTGATAGACATTTATTTTCTTTTGTACAAACTTTAAAATAGATGTTGCTTGCATGATCAGAAATACAAGGAAACCATACAACAATCAATTCTAATGAAATTTCGGTGGCCACCTCTACAGATGCAATATTTTCTTGGCTTCCTCTATGGAATGATATAGCTTAACCAAGAGACCAATTTTCAATAATTTTTAATGAAAGCTAACATAAAGTGTACAAGATGAACTATTTCAGTACATTGTAATGACAACCTAAACCATTTTATTTTTTCATAAATCCTATATGACAAATATAACAATCTATACAAAAAAAACTATGAAATAAAACTGAAGACAATAAGCGGTGCTCTCCACCCTACCATATTGGGTCATGGAGCCTCATGGGCTCTCACCAAACCCTCGAGTAAGAATATACTTTGGCCACCACTATGATCAATGGTGAAATGAATTCTTCTTATAACAATTAATATAGTGTGCATGAGGATATGATTGTCTATTTAGCAATTGTTAGTGATCATTATTTTGAGAGGTTGGTTGCAACATAGTAGTTCATCAAACACCATATCATGACTAGAATATGGTTTGCAAGAATAACAAAAGAGTATGAAGTTTACTATGGTGATTATGCAAAAATAGAATGAAGCAAATAACATTAACTAATTTATTCCATTGCAGTCATGGTGGTGGAAAGGTAAAGCTCACGCCAATGGGATGAATAGACTGATTATAATTTAGTGATGCTTGTTGTGTGTGGAAAAATGCACTATGCCCAAAACAAAACAAGGCTCGATTTCCACCCTACCATATTGGTTCATGGAGCGTTGTGTTCCCTCACCAAACCCTTGAATGAAAAAATAAACTTTCCACCACTATGATCAATGGCAAGAGCAATGTTTCAGTCATCAATGACTCAATACAAGATCTATTTGCATTGTGAAGGCTTGTGAAGGACAATTTTTTCAGTTAGTAGACAATAAACAAATGATAAAATATAAAGACTTATGGGATATATATGTAATAGGACAATTATATGTCATATATAAAAAAATGATAATGAACTCAATTAAGAGAGGATGTAGATTCTATATGCACAGGGATGAAGAGGAAAGGAGAAGCAGCTCACTTACCATTAAAAAAAACTTGTGATTGTTGAAGAAAATCACCTTTTTTTATTTACAATGCACTATAATTGTTTGTATGTATCCTGTAGTACCTAACAAAATACAAAGGCAACTATACACACTTAAAGTCAACAATTTAGCTCCTTGCTATTTGGTGCAATGTTTCAGTATGGCTAACTTCCAAGGAAAATCTAATCCTTTCTGAAGAGGTACATGTATATGCATAGTTTATTACAAAAAGAAAAAAAATATTGTAACTAGAAAACCAATGATTAAAAAAACCTCATAGTAGTGAGCAATAGACCACAAAAATAACAAAAATCAACACTCCCCAAGTTAGAGAACAACAATCAACTTTTCCTTTCATAAAACAAGCCAACTTGTATAACTTGAGCTATTTGATTTGCATGGATAGATGAAACAAGTGTCATTTTGCAAAGCTTACCATGTGAACATTATCTCATGTATGTGCTACATATATTGCCAATGCTTGCAATAAGACTTTGCATTTAAAGTTGAGCAAACAAATTGAGCAATTTGTGGTGCTTTCACAAATGCATTGTTCAGTAGTGGGTTAGGGATTGAGCTGCATAACATACATAACAAACAGTATATCCAAGAGCCATATTACATCCAAATCCCACATGATAGTATCATTAGGGATCACAAATTAGTAGCAAGAATACTTGGTAAGCATTGGATGGTTAAGATGACATGATAGATATATATGCAAATATATTTTTGACACATATATCTACAAAAAACTCTGTCAACATATTATATGCACCAAAAACATTATAAACAACCTAAAAAGAAAATTCTCTCTAAATCAATGCATAGATAGTTGTAAATATTGAATTGTGTATGCATATATGCATAGATATCCAACACACAAACAAACATGTACACACATATCTACGAGGAAGTTGTATAACAAAGGGAAATCTCAATTGCATGCATGCATATTCATCTATATGCATATGTAAATATATGCATACATAAAACTATATTCGCAAGTAGATATATGACCAAGTGTAGAAAACTATAGATCTCCTACAAATGAGAATAACTCTACATAAATAAACAGTATAAAATTAAATCAGGAATATACACTTAGAATGTAAGGAAATTATAACTAGCATGGATAATAGAAAAGAAAACAAATTTATCCGTTTTACTTAAAAATTATAACTTATACTTCATTGTATTAATATATAACCACTAAAACAAATGACAAAGCAACACCAGCATAAAGGAAAATTATTTTTGATGCAAAAAACAGTGCAAGGAAATTAAACAAACTAAATGTCTAACCAACATGAACTAAAAGAAATATGAAAAGTGACAATTAGGCATGGTTGTTTTGGTGCTCAAGGTAATGTGACAACTATCTCCGGAGCTTGTTGCATGGTGGGAGAAATGGCAGATAAATCTGATAGCAAGAGCTTGCACTCAACTTCAAAGTTAAGCATTGCAACCTTCACTATTGTTGTTTTCAGTCTTTTTTTATTTATTTATAAGTTTAAGTTTTAATTAGAATTGTGAAAACAAATGGCATGTAGGTGACACCATTAATAATAGAATCAACACTCAATTTATCAGTAGACTCATATTGTAACATGTAAAAAAATTTTGCTGACATTTGTAATAGGTTTTTTGAAGCTTCATCAAAAGCAATTTCCCAAAGCTCATCTATGTGGTCTTCAATCTTTAGTTGCAATAAATATAGAAATTCACAGTCAGTTATTTTTATCTAGCATTTTGGGCAGAACAATGCCTTTTCCTTAGATTGTTCACACTTTTTCTTACATTGCCTACCATTCACTTCCAATGGGCATGCAACATAACATAATGGATCATTTTTTATAAAATTTATTATTTCCTTCAAAGTAGTTTGCAAAGTCTCCAGCAAGCCAAGGCAATAGTTGAACATATATGCAATAGTGACTCTACCATTTTCCAAATCAACTTTTTGAGGGACAACATGAGGGAGCTCAACAACAGGTGGATCAATATATCTTCTCTCAATCCATGGTTGTGCCTCTAGTATGCCAAGATTTATATATAGAAGAGTCCCTCTAGTTGTGTTTATAACAATTCCATTGAAGTACCCAACACGTGCATTTTTTATAGCAAGGACGACAACTAAACCAAGGGTGTACAACCTCTCTAACTCATGACCCTTTGCTTCCTAATTTGAGCCCCAAAAATTAACATCAATTGAAAAGGATGAAAAATTATTAAGTTTTATAGTCCTGTGAATTTTTTGTGATTGATCCTTTCTTGGTATGGTTGAAACAATTTTGACATGCACCACAGTGAAAATAAACTCAATTAAACTATAATTAGTGTAATTTTCAATTTCATTCAATGGTGTGAACTTAAATACTTTCTTCGGTAAAAAGGCCTCATCATCACAACACTTTAAAATTGAACCTTGATCCAAAATGATTTCCATCTGGTTGTTTAACTTATTAAATTTTTTGTTTGCTTGTATCACTGATCCCTTTGACACATAATAAGTGCGTCCCACTGTAAGCACCACAAATCTAAAAAATAATTCAAACCTCAAAAAACATTAGCATGTTAGTTCAAACTATGCAAATACCATAGTGCTCCTATGTGATAATAAATCATGCTTTAAAATGTAAACAAATTACAAGACAATCTAAGGCATATAAAACATGAAATAAATCCTATCCCATAGTGGATTGGTGCTATTGTGGAAAATAGCCCTTTTCCAATCCTTTTCTAAGCTCCATGATGAAAATGCTATGAATATGATATGAAGAATGATATGGAATGCTAAGATGATATGGATTCAAATGAAAATGGTGCATTTGTGCTTGAGATTGTGGAGAATTTGAAAAATAGAGGAGACCTCTATTTGTGGCCAAAAGTGATAAAAGAATGCCAAACATGGAGGATGTGGGATTAAAGATAAGCCAATGAGAAGAGGCCATTTGTCAACTTGTGATAGGCTTGAGAATGAGCACATTTTGGTCAATGTGCCAAAGAGAGGGAGATTTCAAATTTGAGTTTGTGAAATAAATGTTGAGCTTGACTTGTGCGAGAGACATGTAAGAGCCATGTAAGAGCTCATAAATGCTTTTTTGGATGTACATTTCCACTTTCTTTTGAATTCAAATTTGAAGGAATATTCCTCAAAGATGTCATGTTATAAATAAATAAAATGCTTTATCAATTGGTGCAAGTGGGAAAAGCTAGAGGATGTGATGGGTGGTTAGATTAGGTATAATTAGGATTAGCTTAACTTAGATGATGATTAAGATTATTTGACCTTTTTGACTTGAATATTTTAATTTATTTAAATCAAAAGGGAGAAATATGACTTTTGGTATTTAATTAAATAAAGTCTTGATTTATTTAATCAAAGAGGGAATGATAGGCCTAAATTAAATAAAGTTAATCTATTCAATTTAAGTGGATAATCCTTAGAGATTAAATGAACCTAATTTACCTAATGAACTATGGATTAATGTGAATTTGATTTATGAATAAGTGGATGAATATGAACTAAGTGCATAATGCTAATTTCAAGTGTCTACACCCACCTCAACCTTATCATAATGCACATATGTGATCTCATTAAGGCATGTAATCTATATTTATGTTCCCTCATCATCAATAATATCAAAGTTGAATACCTGGCCCTCATGCCCTTGCCTGCTTTAATGGTGCATATCCCTTTTTGTTGCTACCCAGCCTTTTATTGTCCATCTAGTTTGGTAAACATTCAACCCTTGAATAAGACCGAGTTTTGTAGGTGCATCTTGCAACCTTGGCGACATATTAATCCCAAAGGTGGAGGTTCATTTGGATGGGGAGGGTGACTCGTAGCCAACTCTTTGCTCCTCTTGATCTCTAAATAAATATTTATTTTTTTCCAATTAGCTGGCAATCAATCATCTTCACATCTAGGGAAATCACAAACAACGAACTAAGAAACTACGAGTACAAGCAAGGCAGATCTATATCAAACCTTGATTTGCATAGCTTTCTAGACAAATAGTTTGTCAAGCACACAATCGAACCTATTTTCAATATGCCTGTAAACAAAAGGTCATTGTATTTTGCTAGCAAAGTTCCCATCTACATGTGGGTTCTGTTAGATAGGACAACTTTGTACTGATCAACTAGGCTTTGCTCACCTCCTATTTTTTGGTAAGACATTAGTTGTAGAGCTATAGATGGAACAACATGTCCAACATCTATCAAGCTTAGCACATCTATTGTTAAGGGTGGATTCACATTTGTGGCCTACAAGGTAATTAAACTCAGCATAGTGGCAGCTATGAGATATTTATAACTATGACTCAACTCTAAAAGGGAACATTTATTTTGACACATTTGGAAACTAAGATATTTTCCCCTCTAAGATCTAAGTTACTCCAAAATTCCTAATAAATTCAATGACAAAGAAGATAGATAGTTGAAAATATAAATAAGTTAGAACATATATCATGGTAATTTTTAATTCAAATGAAGTGTTTATTTGATTTGTTTGGTGTGATTTAGGAACTATCAAGTTAATTAGCAGCAACAATAAACTAAACAACAAGAACACTTATAGGACTGTTGCTTGAGGATTGTTCACCAACCTTAGAATAGCTACAGGCGACCGACATTGCTATGTATGCTCATTTAGGAATGAAGAGCTACAGCAATAGTGGCTAGCTAGAAGTTCTATGGCTTCAAAACACAACATGGGAACTCAACTTGTTTACGCAAGTATTAACAATATGATAGGAGAGGATTAATAATAACAAGGGTTTGAATGATTCAAATAACACTGAACATACAATTTGTTATTCAAACTTCACTCTTTCAATTTTAAAATCCCTCCTTTTTCCCCTAGAAACACCAATAGTACAAAAGGAAAGAAAAAATTAGGATAAAACCTTTGATATTGTATGTAATAGTTAATATGAAGTATAACATTTGAAGTATGCCATGTCAATATCAAGACAAATAACTATTTTCAAAAAACAATAAACTTTGGGAAGAATACATATGTACATTGCTTACATCTACTTTGGCATACATACAGATCTACACACAAGAAAATTTAATATTGTCTCATTTATTGCTTTTGTTCTATGTAAATGGTTATAGTATATTGAAGTACTTTGTGTTGTTCTCCACAATGCAATCTAACTTTTGTTCGCTAGATTTGGCTATATTTCTCTCTTTGCAATGGATAATCAAATACTCAATACCATACAGTTTATATTGTTATCCAAAATGCATTCTTAACTACCATATACAGTATGTGCAGGATCATGATGGTCCAAAAAGTGGCAATATGATGGGTATGTGGCTGATGACTATTTTTTTACCCAAAATTGATGAAACGAAAAGGGTTTTTAAAGGATATTCTCAGCTTTCCAACGATATAAATTATGCTTTACTCTAAATTTATTAAGTAATTATTATTCATTTTCTATTCAAATTATGACTAAAGTCTTGATTGATAAGTTGATTGAAAAATATCTATAGCTTTCAAATGGTATCACATTTTTTGAATCCAAAACATGTGTCACATTCTATGCTTCACATAATTATATAGGATTAAAAAAATAAAATTTGAATTTCATGAAGTTTTGACCAAGTTAAGGTGGTCAGACATACGAGTTTTTATAATTTAAAAAAAATTATAATAATAAAATAATAATTAATTATTTACTTGGAAAAAAATTACAGAAAAATATGTATCACATCGGGGCATGAATCCTCTACTTATATCTAAAATGCTATAATTTTTTTTTATCATTTTATTGTCATTAGGGTGGTAAGACAGACACGTACTTCTTTATTTTTCCCTAAAATTTAAGTACCACTACATTGAAATTTCAAATTTTCACCAAATAGATTTTTTTTTTTTATAAAAAAAACCTAGTAGTTTCGAAACTACATTCAATTTTCTATAGATTCTATTCTTACATATTTTTGAAATAATAGAGATAACTTATTCAAATTTTTAGGTCAAGTTGCCTCACTCTGATTTTAAAAAAAAAATTGCCACTTAAGGACTTGTTTTTTCCATGATGATCCTGCACATACCCTATATATATATATAGACACACACATACATATATATATATAGAAAAATATATATATATATATTCATTAATCATTCATGCATTATGTGGAAGGGGCTTTGATTCACCTTGTTACAAATTTTTCCTATTTTATTTTAAGGATGTTCCATATGGGTCACTGTTGTAAGAAATATTTTTGTAGCAATGGCTGGAATTGAATAAAATACTAAATTCCATGCAATTGATATTGTTTTCCACAAGGAACTATTCACTGGTCTTGTGTAGACAAGGCTATATTTTGTGATTTTTGGCTTCCATTTGTTGTGGCCAAGAAAGGAATTTGGCAGATTGGGTTCAATTGCAGGCTGCAGAGAAAGAACAGAGGGAGGGAAAAGCAAGCAGGAAGGGGTCTTATGGAAGGAAGCAATAGGAGCTGCATATTGGGGAAAAGCATATGTTGTCTACTTCTAAAACAATTTTCATTATTTCTGAAATGGGATTGTTGATAGTTGGTATGAAGATCAATCTAACATGATCATTTTGTGCTTTCCCTGTAGTCGCTATTGTTGGAAGGTAATATTGTTTGTTTCTTGCATTTTGTGTGTTGCATTTGTGTGTTTTTTTTGTGGGTTTCTAGAGCTTAATGTAAGTTACCTACTCACATAGGCTTACCCCATCACTCATGGGTCTCATATCATGAATAGCAACAAAATGACACCAAACAATGCTTTGCTAAAAATTTCCCAATATATGTATATATATCTATGTGTGTGTGTATACACACAAAGATATATATATATATATATATATATATATATATATATATATATATATATATATATATATATATATATATATATATATATATATATATATTCGCTAATCATTCACATTTTGTGGTAGAGGCTTTGATTCACCTTGTTACTGCAATTTTTTTCTATTTTGAGGATGTTCCATATGGGTTGTTGCAAGAAATATTTTTCTGCCAATGGCTGGAAGGAAATAAAATAGTAAATTCTATGCAATTGATATTGATTTCCACAATGCACTGCTCACTATTGTTTCTTGGACAAGGGTATATTGTGTCATTTGTGGCTTCCATTTGGTGCAACAAAATAAGGAAGCTAGCAAATCTAGTTTTTTTTTAATATTAAAATAAATTACTACCTCAATAAAGAAGGCCAGTGAAATTGCATCAACATTAATTGTTGTATGGTTTTTTTGTATTCAAAACAGGTATAAGCAGTAGCTAGTTTTTTGGCAAAAAACATAAACTATATATGTTAGCTATTTTACTATGCATCATAAATGAAAGCATACAACAAAAGCTAGGGAACGACAATTAGCACTAGCCCATGGGAAACATTTATTACTATTCTTGCTAGCCTTTGTGGTTCATGGTCTTCGGACCTGTGTAGGAGGGCATTATTTTATTTTATTTTAAATAATAATTTAAGAGCATTTGGCATGGCAGTAGAGTAGGCTAGAGAAATGGCATCAGAATCTAACATTGTATGGTTTTTCATCTAGTGTTGATGGTACTAGTAACATCTATGTTTAAAGCCCTCAGAAAACAAAGCGAGTTCCCATCCAATTTTTGATAACGTATTGTTCATATATATACATATATACATATATATCCATAAATATATATATATATCTATACACACAAATAGACACAAATATATATATATGTATGTATGTATTTATATATATACATACATATATATACATATATATACATACACATTTATACACATATATATACATACACACATACATACATACATACATACATACATACATACATACATATATATATATATAACTCATGCTGCAAAGAACACAAGATAACCTCCAACTAGCTTCGCAAAATTTTCATAGTTGTGGTCAATTGTCATAGTTCTATGTTCAATTTTACCAAGCCATGGTGAGACGACAGAGGGAACGAAACCAACAAGAAGGAGGTGTAATTGAAGTAAGTCAGAAGAGGTGCATATTACAAAAACCATCTATGTTGTATCTCTAAAACAACTTTGGTTATTTCTCAAAAGGGGATTGTTTATATATACATAAACACACACACACACACACACACACACACACACACATATATATATACATATACTTGAAATAGCGGAGCCATAGAGGAGCCAACGAATAGTCACTAGCATTGATTTTTGTATGGTTTCCATGTAGTGGTGATGGTACAAGTAACATCTATTTTAAAGTCCTTGAGAAACGAAATGAATGTTTGTGCAGTCATCGATAACATATTGTTTGGTGCTATATGTGTATGACTCTAGAACTTTGAGTAAATAGTGTATCTGCATTGCCATTGTGAATAAGATATATTTTCTAACTATTCTATTTCATAACATATTCTTCACTTATGTCTTCTTCGCACTATGTTTACTTAAAAAAAATTCACTTTTTCCTTTCATATTGGTTGTGTTTTTAGTCTCTTAAGTAGCATAATATATTTCTATTCACCAATTGCTTTCATTATAATCAATCATAGCATTGATCAAAGTGGTGGACAATGTATATTATTGCTCAAGATTTTGGTGAGATCCCATGAGGCTTCATGACCCAATATGCAAGGGTGGAGAGCAACCCTTATTGTGTTTAGTTTTATTTTATAGTTTTTTAGTACACATTGCTATCTTTGTTAGATAGGATTCATAAAAAATTCAAATGGTTTAGGTTGTTGTTACAATGTACTAAAATAGTTCATCTTATATAATTTATGTAAGCTTGCATTGGACATTGTTGGAAATTGATCTCTTGCTTAAGCTATATCGTTCCATACAGGAATCCAAGAAAATACTGCATTTGTAAAGGAGGCCACCGAAATGTTATCACCATTGATTGTTGTATGGTTTCCATGCAAGATATATATATACACACAAAGACATATATATATATAGGCACACACACAAATACATCTATAAAGCATACAATAGTTATTGTTGATCTGATCTAGCATTTACTCTCCGGAGTCTTCTCTACCTACGTGGCTTGACAAATGAGACCATATTCCCAAAGCAGCTAACAACCACCTTCGCCACCTTTTCCCTAGTCACAGGAAGGAAAGAAAACAACAAGGCTGATGGAAATTCTGGCCAAACTCATAACCAGTCTTCCACCTTTTCCCCGATTTCCAAAGGTACAACCTTTTGCAATTGTGGCCTACTGGCCAATTAAATGCAGCATAGTGGCAAAGATGAGATTTAGCTAATAGGCTATTTGTTTCAACTTTTCCTATAATTTTTATCGGCCTTTCCATATTTTAACTTTACTGACATGGGAGGGGGGGAGGTTGGTGGATGGCATGTAGTTTGGTCAAAAATTTTGTCGGCCTTTTTGTTGCAAGAAATTGGCATTGGGCCTCTATTGTCGTGTAAAAGTTGGTGGAGATAAGTGCAAAAAAATGACACCAAACAATGCTTTGTTGAAAATTTCCCAGTATATGTATATGGGTATGTGTAGGATCATCATGGAAAAAGTAGGCCCTTAAGTGGCAAAAAATTTTAAAAAATCAGAGTTAGGCAACTTGACATAAAAATTTGGATAAGTTATCTATATTATTTCAAAAATATGTAAGAATAAAATTTGTAACAAATTGAATGTAGTTTCTAAACTACTAGGTTTATTTTAGAAAAATAAAAAATCTACTTGGTGAAAATTTGAAATTTTGATGTAGTAGTACTTAAATTTCAGGGAAAAAATAAGTAGGTGTATGTATGACCACCCTAACCACAATAAAATGATAATATTTTAGATATAAGTAGAGGACTCATGTCCAGATGTGATGCATATTTTTTTGTAATTTTTTTCCAAGTAAATAATTAATTATGATTTTTTTATTACAACTTTTCAAAAATATAAAAAAATTTATGTCTAACCACCTTAACTTGGTCAAAATTTTATGAAATTCATTTTTTTTTTAATCCTATAGTATGCAAAGCATAGAATGTGATGCATGTTTCGGATTAAAAAAATGTGATATTGTTTGAAAGTTATAGATGTTTTTCAATCATCCTATCAATCAAGACTTTAGTCATAATTCAAATAGAAAATGAATAATAATTATTTATTAAATTCAAAGTAAACCATAATTTATATTGGTGGAAAGCTAAGAATATCCTTTAAAAACCCTTTTCGTTTCATCAATTTTGGGTAAAAAAAAAGTCGTCAACCACATGGGCCATCATATCACTTACATATCACCACTTTTTGGCCCATTATGATCCTGCACATATGTATTTGTGTGTGTATATAATACACATATGTATTTATATATGCATGTATATACACATAAATATATGAAGACTATATAGTTTCATGGATATTACCAAGTGGGAAAGTGTTGGCTATATTGTTTCATTTATGGCTTCCATTTTCTACATGAATGGTTCTAAAATACTAAATCTGCTATTTCTTTGGTGAATCTTAATATCAAGATTAATTCTATTCAATAAGTTTTGGTATGTAGGTGAGACTCACAAATCAAGGAAAATGGTCAAATGCTCAAGGGTTTGGTGAGAGCCCATGAAGTTGCATGACTCAATATGCTAGTGTGGACAGAAAGATTTATTGTGTTGAGTTTCATTTTATACATATATACATATCTACATGCATATGTATACATACAAATGCATATAAATACATATATATGCATATATACACATACATATACATATAAATACATATATATATATATACACATGTATACATATATATAGATACAAAATACATATATATACATACAAATACATATATATGCATATATACACACACAATACCAAACAATGCCCCATTTAGTATTTCCCAAGCATTCGTGTTGTTCCCCGAGGCATTAAAGGTTAGTTGTTTTCACCACAATCCCCAATCAATTAATGTTGATGCATTCCAGTGTTTACTGTTTTCAACCTGACAATCAAGACCTTATTCTCTAAGTAGCCTATGACTGCCCTCGACACCTTTTCCCTCATCATTGGAAGGCTAGGAGATGGCGACACTAGTGTATATTCTGACTGAAGCAACAACCCGCTCAATGTGAATTCTGCCTATTTTTTATTTTTTCCAGCCTCATTGTATTTTAGTTTTACTGACTTGGGGGGAACTTAGTGGATGGCATATAGTTTGGTTTGAATTTTTGTCGACCCTACCATTTCAAGGAATTGGTGTGAGCTCTTTATTGTTGTGAGAACAAATCAAGCCAAAAAAAAAACCCAAGCTCGCTATCAGCAAACAAGAATTGTGTGTTTTGTCATGTGGGTGACTACTAGCTATATTTACCATACATCAAGTACAGTGTAAAGCAAGGCCAATTTTCCATCTCACACTTTATATGGAACTAGATAAACAACAACTATGATCACAAGTATTGCAAGCACATGCAAACCATGCAACAACTAATCTCTAAACCAGCTAGCATTCAAGAGACCAAGCATCCACACAATAATTTCCCTCAATTGACTACCTAAGGAGGCTACAAATTCAAAGTTTTTGTTTCCTATAATCATTACTTGCTTCAGGATATGCAATAGAATATAGAAAATAAAAGGTTTGAATTCATAGCCTTCTCATCTAGGCAAATGAAGGAAAACTCAGTGTGTATGTTTATTCTCTTTATAATTATCATCAAGAAAGCTACATATTAAGGCAAAAATATGGTATACACATCTACTTAGATACAACAATCTATATGCAAATAAATATTTACATTTGCACATATAGATATATATATATCTACTTATATGTCTATCCTTATGATTCACCCAAAAAGCCTTGTAAAGATTCCTACCAAGGTTTAGACAATAAAACCAACACCTAACAATATACAAGAGACCACTCAACATAAACTATATAACAGTCAAAATATTATCATAAACAACACTTTTCTATTGCATATCCAACCATTCGCCAATGCAACAAACAAAAAATAACCTCCACCCACCTTCAAAGAAGTTATACAAAAACTAATCCATCTTGCACCTCACTAAAAATTTTGCTCATCGCTCATGGCTCCCATACCAAGTACAGGAATAGAACAACATGAAAGGATAGCCTATTCAAAATTTCCTAGACTCTTGATCTACTTTTGAGGTGGCTAACAATAACTGCTATTACGACCATCCCCATTACATGAGAAGTATACAACAATGAATGTTGGTGTAAACCATCATTTAATTTATGTAGCCTTCTCTATCCACAAGGTGTGACAAATTCCACCCTATTCCCAAAGTAGCCAACAACCACCCATACCACCTTTTCACACCCGTTGGCTAACAAAGAAACCAACAGGGTAACAAATATTCCAACCCAAGCTACAACCTATCTGGCACCCTTTCCTAGATTGTAGGAAGTATGGAACATAAGAGGCTAACATAAATTCCAAGAAAAGTTGACAAAAGTGTATGTATATAGATATGTATATATACAAATATATATATATATATATATATATACATGTCTACATATTTGTATGTACATACTATACATTATATACATATACATATATATACATATAGATATACATATATGTATGCACGTACAATACATGTTCTACACGTACATATATATAGATATAGATATACATATACATGTACATATATGTATGTACACACTACACATAATATAGCTATACATATATACATACTATACATATATGCACATATATATACATATATGTATCCATATACATATATATATATGTATATGTATATATATGTAGATACATATATGTATATATGTGCATATGTATAGTATATGTATGTACTATACTATACATATGCATGCACATATATACATATACATATACATATATATACATACACATATATATACCAAAAGTTATGAACATTTTTTATACTTGTATATATATACATATATCCATACAAATGTATATATATAGATAAGCTATATGTGGGTCGCCCTTTCAGGCAAAAGTCTTTGCATAGGCCTATAACTATGATTTCCAACATTGTATGGCAATCATTGCAATGGAATAAAATAGTTAATTTTATGCAGTTCACTTTGTTGATGTCCAACCTAGGCTATATTGTCCCATTTGTGGCCTCCATTTACCACCTATGGTTGCAACAGAACAAAATAGTCAATATTTTGGTGTTATATATACATATATATGCATATGTATATGTATGCATATATATGTATATGCATAGGTATATATATATATATATGTATATGTATGTGTATATATGCATATATATGTACTTGTATGTATATATATAGATACATATACATACATATATATACACATATCTATACATAGATATATAGATACATATATGTATATATACATATATCTGTACATATATATAGTATGCGCATATATACATATATATACATACAAATACATATATATGCATATATACACATACATATACATACATACATATAAAAATATATATAGGCATATATATATAGTATATATATATAGTATATATATATACATGTATATACATACATGTATATATATATATACATACATGTATATATATATATACATACATGTATATATATATACATACATGTATATATATATACACACACACACATATATGCACATATATATAGATATATCAAAGCACCAAGAAAATTGCATAGGAACAAACTAACCCAAAAGAACAAAGCCAAGCTTTCCATCAACAATCAATAATTATGGTTTTTGGCATGTGGGTGATAGATGGCTATATTGTTCCATTTATGGCTTCGATTCTGTATGAGTGGTTGCAAAATAATTAAGCTATTGTGTATTTTGGAAAATCTTCATATCAAGGTTTCTTGTGGTTTTTGTGGGTTTTGGCATCTCTGCGACTATTGGAAATATTGTTTCATTTATGGCTTCTAATGTGTGCAAATGGTTGCATAATAGTTAATCTACCATTCCTTTTTTGTGAATCTTCACATCTTAGGCACCATTGAAACCATTGTTGATTCATTAAGGGTTCCCATTCTCTAGGAAACATTTTTGAGTTGCTCTATTATAGGCAACTTTATATGTTTTATGTCGTTTCCATGTGAGCCATGGATGGAACCCATGATTTTTTTTGTGAGATTTGTAACGCAATAAAACAGTTGATGTTGTATAGGTTGCATTGTTTTAGAGTATATTGTTGCCTCTTTGACAGGGATACGTTGAAAAAAAAGTATATAGTTTCTTCGTAGCAATATTGTTTGATTTATGGTTCAACATTCTCACTCGCAACAGATTAGCTAATGTTATATAGGTTAAATTTTTGTAGAGTATATTGATGCCTTTTTAATAAGAATATGTTGAAAAGAGAGTATATAGTTTGTATGCAACAATATTGTTCGATTTATTGTTCAACATTTGCACTTATCTTTTTGTATGGGTTTCTCACTATGATTTTTAGTGTTTAGCACCTTAGGCCATCTAGG
Source organism: Sequoia sempervirens (assembly GCA_007258455.2). NCBI lineage: Eukaryota > Viridiplantae > Streptophyta > Pinopsida > Cupressales > Cupressaceae > Sequoia > Sequoia sempervirens. The sequence continues at coordinate 42,330 of VDFB02366363.1, read as the reverse complement.
TGACTATTGGAAACAATATTTTTTCATACACATCTTCTTGGGAGTCCTAAAAATAAATAAATGTATGTGCAGTTATCAATTGCGTGTTGTTGGGTTCTACTCACTCGGTTTATACTGCCATCAAGGGTAGCAATGATTTCTAGGAGCAAGCCTTCGTGAAGATGAAAGTGTGTTGAATGGTTGTAGAATTTTTGTGAAGCTCTATGGAGGTTATATTATGTTTTTTACATGAGTTGATGGTTGCAAAAGGCATGGGTTGTAATAATTTTGTGTTGGTTTTTTTGCAAGCAATGTAGAAAGAATGGAGGGAAGAGGGACCAAGAGAGAAGGGATGTTATTCAATGAAGCAGGAAGATGTGCATATTGGAGAAAATAATTTCTTGTGTATCTCTAAAACATTCTATATTTTATTTTGAAAAGGGATCCAATCAAGGGATTTTATATGCACATATCTTTCTAGAACAAATGTCCACATAGTTATTGAAACTGTATTGTTGGTGTTATGCCCTTACTTAGATAGGATATATGGTTGTGAATAGTCAGCTTGTTCCTATCTTAACCCTTAATTATGTCATGTTTTCATTAGTATATTGTTATTTAGTTGGTTAGGTTGGCTTAGGTCTTATATATGGGTGTCTAAGTCAGCCTAGGTGATATCCTAGGCATAAATAGGTATGTATAGGAGGTTGTGAGTCTTATTTCATCATCATATTTTGAGGTATTTTTGAATTAGAGATATTTGGAGGTTTTCCCCCTCAAAGTGGCCTATTATTCTCAGTTATTATCAAGTATTTGCAACATATTTCATATCATATTCTTCTATTATGCAAGTTATTTCAGAGCATGATCTTGGCACCATAGAGGCGAGGTTTTTTCTTAATATTGGAGGTGATTTTGGAAAGAGCATATCTTTCATATTTTCAAAAAACAAATTCTGAATTTTAAAGGGTTTTTGAAGAACATATTAACAAATCTATAGTCCACATTTCAAAAGAATTGGAGCCAAATTGAATGAAGTATTGTAGAATTAGGGTTTATACACAATTTATTTGGAATATGTATATCTCTCAGGTATTGTTGAATTGTAGCTTGATTTTTATTGGGTGTTTGAAGGAATATTAAAGGAGATTACAATAAAAAATTTGGAGGAATTGGAGCAGAAATAAGCAAGTTATTGAAAAATTAAGGTTTCCACAAAAATCACTCTCAAGGCTATAAATCTATATTTTTCTTGGATATTTTTCTATATGGGAGTTATTTTGGTCCTAGTAAGTTACAATAAAAATTTCATAGAATTTAAATTTCATTTTTGTGATTTATTTCAAAAGTATTGGCTCTAATCATGATGAAGCCTACAACAAGAGGCAAAAAATTGTTGTCACACCAAGGAAGACTCTTGATAAGGATGGGGTAACAATAGAGGATATTAATCATAACGAGGAAATAATTAAGGTCAAGGAAGACATTTCATTAATGAAGATGGATATTTGTGACCTAAGAGGAGATATATCATACATACAAAGCATGTTAAGTGCCTTTATGAATGAACCAAAAAAGGATATCTCGAGCAACCAAGAAGAAGAAGAAGAAGAAGAAGAATAACCAAAAGAAGAAGTTGTAGAAGGAGAAGCATAAGAAGAAGCCAAAGAAGAAGAAGCTAAAGAAGAAGAAGAAGAAGAAGGAGAAGAAACAAAAGAAAAAGAAAATGATAATGAAGAAGAAGAAGGGAAAGAAGAAGACAATGTTACTAATCAAGCTATTCAACTAATGCAAGGGTACCATATACTATTCCTCACCTCCTCCTCTATGGCACATCAAAAGGTTCAAATAAAGGAAGAACACATTCATAACCATGAAGAGCGTGATGCAAAGGGAAGACACATCTTGGAGATGAAGTTAATTTTCCAAACATGCATGAAGAAGCTACGGACATCAATAGTTCCAAGTTACCTCATTATAAGGAAATGTTTTCTAGTTGAAATTTCCACATGGGATGATGAAGATTATATGAAGAAACTACCACAATTGTTCAACATTGAGGACAATGCTTTTGTAAAGGTGGGGAGCATGTTATTCCCTTATTTAGATAGCCTATATGGTTATGAATAGTTGGATTGTGCCTATCTTAACCCTTAATTATGTCATATTATCATTAGTATATTGTTATTTAGTTGGTTAGGTCAGCCTAGGTCTTATATATGGGTGTCTAAGTTAGCCTAGGTGATATCCTAGGCATAAATAAGTATATTTAGGAGGTTGTGAGTCTTATTTCATCATCATATCGTGAAGTGTGTTCTCATTAGATATATTTGGAGGTTTTCCCCCTTGAAGTGGCTTGTTATTCTCAATTATTATCAAGTATTTGCAACATATTTCATATCATATTCTTCTATTGTGCAAGTTATTTCATAATAATTAGACAAAATTCTCCTACCTTATGTTGTTGAACATAGCTATGACTAAGGAATTTGTATGTTTCTAGAAAAAATGTCTATGCAGTTATCAAGTATGCATTCCTCAATGTTGTTCTATGGGTCTATCTTGTTGGTGAAGGTAGTTGTGACTAAGGGTGGAAAGCTTCTATGAAGGTGGGAGTGTGTTCATTGGCTATGGAATCTATGTGATGGTAGCTAGAATGTGCTAATGGCTGCAAAAGGTGTAGGCATGTACATATGTGAAATTAGATATATATATCTTGAAGTTTTCTATTTTTGGAAAGTGGTAATATTCATAAAGTTTTCTATCTCAAAACTTTTATTCTGTTCTAAACATATCAACAAAATAGTCGCCATAAATAAAAACCCACAAAGATTCACAGAAGTAAGCCTAACTTAAAACATATTTATTTCTCAACAAACAAAAACACAAAAATTAAACAAAAACTCTTCAAAAATTGACAGTAACAACCCCACATGAAAATATAGCTTAATCAACAAAACTATAATTGACACTGCACAATGGAAGCCAACACAAAGCATACAGGATTCACTATTTTATTCCATTGCAACCATAACCAAAAAATTGAAGCCATTAATTAAAAAAAATCACAGCACCAATGCCATGCAAAACCATACATAGAAAACGCAAACCATAAATCAAACATCATAGAGTCAACAAAATTGATTATTTTATTCTATTCAAACCATAACCAGAATATGAAAGCCATAAATCAAATAACATTACTTTCGACAGTCACCCAGATGTAGAAACATACAATATAGCCTCAATAAAAAAAAATCACAGCACAAAATCCATGCAAAACCTTACACAGAAAACCCAAACCATAAATCAGACAACATATTTGAAACAATCAACAATACTTTATGCCAAATCAAGATAGTTACAATTGGCAATAAAACTACACAAAGTCAGTGATTTTTTTCCCATTGCCAATGTAACCACTAAATACAAGCCATAAAGAGAGACACATAGTAAATTAATATATATACAAATATATGTATATATTTACACATATATATACATATTAAAATATACCCAACATATCCGAAGGAACAAAACAATAATCAATAATACCTAATGTAAGAAAACATAGAATCAATTGTACAATTTTTTTTATTCTTTTCCAACCAGATCTTGAAAGAGAAATACATAAATCAAACAACATTGGTTTCAATAGCCACCTAGATCCAGAAAACAACAATATAGCCTAGGCTATACAATAAGAATTGACCAAAACTCCATAACCTTAACAATTTTAATCTTACCTATATATATTGATATGAAAATATATGTAATATAGCCTAAGGCATAGGACAATAATCAATAACACGTAACATATATATATATATATATATAGCCTAGGCTATGCAATAAAAATTGACCAAAACTCTATAACCTTAACAATTTTAATCTTACCTATAGATATTGATATTAAAATATACGCAATATAGTCTAAGGCAGAGAATAGTAATCAATAACACCTAAGAGTAATCAATAAAAAAATGTATATACATATATATGTAATATCTATATATAAAACAATATATATATATTTCCAACCATAAACTGAAAGTGAAAGCCATAAATAGGACAACATTGGTTTCAATAGTGACTGAGATTTTGAAAGCAATAATATAGCACTATCTATACAATAAGAATCGACCAAAACTCCATAACCCTACAAATTTTAACCTTACCTATATGTATTGATATTAAAATACACACAATATAGCCTAAGGCAGAGAATAGTAATCAACAATACCCAATGTAATCAAACATATATATAGAAAAATATATAAAAATGTGCATATATATATATACAATGAACATATAGTTTGGTGACATTCTCCTGGTTTATCTTGTTGAAGGTAGTTGTGAGTACGGAGGCAAGCTTCTGTGAAGGTGCAAGCACATTGAATAGATGTGTAATTTTTGTGAAGGTGGTTGGAGGTTATCTTGTTTTTTTTGCATATATGCGTAGATATATATATATATATATATAACAAAACATATATATATATACACATATATATTTTGGTGCCATTATTTGGGTCTATGTTGTTGTTGAAGGTAGTTGTGGGTGCGGAGGGCAAGCTTCGGCAAAGGTGCAAGTCCGTTGAATAGCTGTGGAATTTACGTGAAGGTGGCCAGAGGTTCTATTGTGGTTTTTGCATTTGTTGATGGTTGCAAAAGCCATGGGTTGTGATAATTCTCTGGTGTTCTCTAGGGTGTTATTGAAGGAAGTAGGAAGAGGTGTATAGTGCAAAAAAGCATATATAGTCTATTTCTAAAATAGTTCATATTATTTTCTAAAGGGGATTGTTGATAGTTGCTTTGTAGTATTGTCTAAATTGTTTGGTTTTTTGCATCCATCGATGGTTGCAAAAGGTGTGGATTGTGATAATTCTATGGTGTTCTATTATAGACCGTCGAGAAAGAATAGAGGAAAGAGAAAGCATGCAGGAAGGGCTATTATTGAAGGAAGCAACAAGAAGTGCATATTGGAAAAAATCGTATGTAGTGTATGTCACTCCTTTCTCAACACAACCTCCTCAAAAATAGGGGAAATGCAGTCATTTCAAAAGTATCTTCTCCACAATGAAATAATATAGCTTAAGAAACAAAACTATAATCAAGAATTCCCAATGGAATCTAACACTAAGTGAACATTATTGACTATTTTATTCCATTGCAACCATAACCACAATTTGCAAGCCATAAACCAAACAATAATATATAAATATATATATATATATATATATATATATACATATATATATGCATGCATACATACATACACACATACATACATATATATGTGTGTGTGTGTGTGTCTACATATATATATATATATATGTACATATATAGATTTAGAAAGAAACCATAACTAGAATACGAAAGGAATAAATTAAACAACATTACTTTTAGTAGCCACCCACATGCACAAAGCCACAACATAGCTTAAGCAATACAATAAGAATCGACCAAAACTCGATAACCTTAACAACTTTAATGTTACATATATGTATTGATATTAAAATATGCCCAATATAGCTTAAAGAAGGAAAGATTAATCAATGTTACCTAATGTAACCAAACATACAATCCACAACATTAATTATTTTATTATGTTCCAACCATAACCAGAAAATGAAAGCCATAAATCAAACAACTACTTTCAACATTTTGTTCCAACCATAATCAGAAAACAAAAGCCATAAATCAAACAACTACTTTCAACAGATACCTACATGTAGGAAGCCACAATATAGCCTGACCTATACAATAAAAATCTAGCAAAACTCCATAACCTATACAATTTTATTTTGTTGCAAGAATACCCACAAAATACAAATATTAAACACAAACCCTATGAAAATTTATAGTGACAAACCCATACAAAAAACACTCTGTTCTCAACACAACCTTCTTGAAATTTGAAAAAATATAGCCTTTTCAACAACGCCTTCTCCACAATGAAATAATATAGCTTAAGAAACACAACTATAATTGACAATGTCCAATGGAAGCTAAAAAAAGCCAATATGATTCACTATTTTATTCCATTGTAACCATGAACACAAATCAGAAGCCATAAACTAAACAATATTGGTTTAAAGAATAACACAAAGGACCAAACCCACAAAAGACAATTAAATGATAGATAGCAACCCATGCAAAACCATAAACACAAAAAGTGAACATTAAACCAAACAACACTCATTTTCATAGACAATATATTCCTTTATCAACAACCCCTTCTAAAAATTAGAAGTAATCAATAGTACCTAATGGCAATTCTAATAAAATAATATGTGAAACAGTTTTTTGCATATGCACCTCTTGCTGACTATTTAAAACAAACATCTTTCCACCAACTTTCTCCAAACTCCCTTGTTTCTCCAAGCCTCCAAACATCCACAGATAATGAAAAACATAAACACAAACCCAAAAAAAACTATAGTATCAAATCCATGCAAAACCATCCAATAAATCAGACAAGGTGTATGAAACAATCTACAGTACCTTATGGAAAATCAATCAATATATCCGCCAACCACAAATCTAACAATATCGCCAAGGGTTTCTTGTACATGCACATCTTCCCACTTGCATCAAATACACAACTTCTCACCAACTTGCCTACACAAAAAAAGGGAAAATAATGGAAACCATAAACCTCTTTCTGCTAGCTTTCTCCATGCTTCCCTGTTTCTGCAATACACAAATAATGGAAACCATAAACACAAACCCACAAAAAATAACAGTATCAAATTCATGCAAAACCATCCAATAAATCAGACGTGTATGAAACAATCAACAATACTTTACAAAAAATCAAGCAATATAACTACCAACCAAAAATCAAAAAACATTGCCAAGTATTTCTTCCACAGGCACCTCTTCCCACTTGCTTCAAACACATAACTTCTCACCAACTTTCCTACACAAAAACAACCACCCGCCCTTACCAAAAGCATAAATAACCTCCACCCACCTTCACAGAAGCTGCACAAAGCTTAATCGAGCTTGTACCCTCATAGAAGCTTACCCTCGTCGCTCACTACACTCATATTAGGTATAGCAACAGAATGACACCAAATAATGCCTCACTCAGAATTTGCAAAATATTCATTTTGTTCATGTGAGAAATATTTTTGCTTAGCTATCTAAATCAACACAACAAACTATTAGTCAAGTTAGACAAAACAACAATAAAACTCCTTATGAAGTTCTTAATCACATCAAGACAAGGAAACATGATAAAAAGCATTACAAAGAAATCATAAACATGTAAACCTATCTAAACTGGATTAAACCTTCACTTCATAAGTGGATTTGTGCTTCTTTGATGTGGAAAGAAGCCCTTTCCCAACCCTTGATAATGTCAATGATGATGATGATGGGAAAAATCAGCTCTCAAATGAAGAGAGTGACTTTGCAAGAGATGTAGATCAAGTTGTGGAGATGAAATGCTAAAATTGTGGAGTGGATGAACAAAATCAGTTCTCAGTTTAAGAGAGTGACCTTGCAAGAGATGTAGTTGAAATTGTGGAGGATTTGATCAAGGATGATGATCTCTATTTGTAGATTTTCAAATGCTAAGAGTGTTGAAGAGGGACCAATGTGGGACTAAAAATAGGCCAATGAAAAGAGGCCACTTGTCATCATGTGAGTGGATGATGCATGTGCAAGATTTGGGAAATGTGCCCAAGAGGGGGAAATTTCAAATTCAAAATGAGAGTTAATGCTGAGTTTGACTTGTGCAAGGGACATGTAAGAGCCATGTAAAAGCTCATAAATGACTTGTTGGATGTACATGTCCACTTGTTTTTTAATTCAAATTCTAGGGAATATTCCATGTTGAGTGAAAATGTTGGATTTAATAAATCAATAAATTGATTTATTTGTGCAAGTGGGATTATCTAGAGAATGCAAGTGGTTAGGATTAGCATTTAATCATGGTTAGATTAGTTTAATGATGATTAGGATGTTTGACCTCTTTGACTTGAATATTTGATTTATTTAAATCAAAAGGGATGATGGAAGATAAAGGTGGATTAATGAAATGTTAGGATTTGATGTATTTAAATGAGGTAATGGTAGGCTTAAATCAAATAAAGTTAATTTATTTAATTTAAATGGATGATGAACCTAATTTTCCTACTAAATGGATCAATGTGAATTTGATTTATGAATGAGCAGATGCATATGCATAATGCTAATTTGACGTGTCTACATTTTGCCCCTCTTTGAAGTAATGTACTTGTTGCGTTCGTTCAAAGAATAAACTTGTCGTGATCAAAATTTAAAAAATTCCCTATTTTTCAGATGCCCCAACGGAAAGAAGTACATTGGTACATTGCCCCCTCGAGAGATCGAGCAAAAAGATTTGATTTGAGGGTCGATCTCTTGATAAAGAGGTTCAAATTGGATGCTTATGGATGATGCAAATGAGATGTTTTTAAGATGCTTAGAATAACAAATCTATATTATTTTAAACAACTTAAATGATGATATAATGTGATGATGGATGACATGGATGATGTGATATGCTATGATTATGCAATGGATGATTTATGAGATGCTTTAGACTAACAGATCTATATTATCATGGTGAACATGCATGTGAGATGATATGCAGAATACTGACGATTTATGGATGCAAGATGAATACATAATGGATGCATGATGGATGTATTGGTGATGTTATGTTAGCACAGAAATGAGATGATGACAAGAGGATCCAAAAAGTCCATGATCTGACGAGACTTTATTAGAGATGATGATGATGATGATGATAAATGATAGATAGATGATGATGATGATACATGATGATGATTTGTTTATCAAGGATTGGGATTTTAAAAGGGCTTCTTACCTTATGTTTGATTACACACGTAGATATGATGCATCAAGGTATAAAGAACCATGATGGCATTGTACCTAGTGCAATGGAATTTGACTCAACAAACAGATAGGAGTATTCTTATTCACACTTGACATATGAAAACCTTGCTAGGATGTACCTAACAAAGCAAGTATTTACCAAGTTATTTTACAAGAATGTCCAACAAGCACAGCAAGCAAAAGATAATGATCATTGCCCCATTCCTATCTCTCTAAATCCTTCATTCGGATATCATCGAGAGGTCCTCAAAATGAGCACAATAAGGTAAATCAAAAGAAAAAGATCAAGTACGCAAACGAGCCAATGTTTTTCATATCTCTAGCCAAAGGGATTTGTTTTGATAGGATAAGATCCAAAATGATATCCAAAATGATGCCCATTGTCAGAACAATATATCCTAGGACATGCATTGTATAGGATGATGATGGTTTGATAAGTTGATTGATAGGCTATTGATATAAGGTCAATTGACATGTTTGTGACTGATCAAGAGTTTGATTTTCATTTAAAGGTTTGTTGTTTCGATTTTGATTTTACGATTGAAAATTGATTTTGCTAACTGTTGTGATTGTTTCTGTTTGCATTGCCAAAGAATGAAGGTGATGATTAGTTTATTATGGATGATTGATTATTGTGTGTGAAAGCGAGATGATGCGGATGGATTTTTTTAAATATTTGGATGTTTTTGACGTCTTGAAATGTTTTGAGGCTGTTTTTGGTGTTTTCAAGATTTTGCAAATGTTTTGATTTTTTATTTTCCAATGCTTTTGGATTTTGGTGTTTTTTGATTTTTTTTGGATTTTGATGTCTTGGGGGCTGATCAAAGACTAGCCTTGCCTACGTTTAAGCTCAAAGACGACGTAGTTCAGATATCATGTTCTTTATTTTTTTGAATTTTTGAGTGTTTTTTTGGATTTTGAGATGACTTTGACAATTTGGATATGGATATGTGTAATGATATTAGTGCTCTATTTTGGATTTTGTTGAAAAGAAAGCTAAGGTTGACTGATTGAATTGATGGATTGATGATGATGATAACATTGTTGAGGATACACAACAATGCAAGGATAGTGTTAAGAAACACGAGGATTAGGAAGGATATCCCAAGATTATGATAGATTGGTGATGATGTTTTGATTGGATTTGATTCATCATGATTGATGAAGCTTGATTTGGAACATAAGTTGTTCTAATGATTTGATGTGATGTTGACGTTTGAAGTGCAACTTAGATGCGACTGTTAGTGATTGTTTGGATCAATGTTCAATAAAAGATGGAGACTGATAAGGAACATCTTCTTGTCAAAATATGCCATGGGCTAGTGATTTGGATTTTGGATCACAAATGCTTTGACCAACTTGATTTCATGTTTTCCAATGTTCGGATCACCACATAAGTTGGAGGATTTATTTATTTTGGATCACAAATATTTTGACCAACTTGATTTCATGTTTTCCAATGTTCGGATTTATTCTTGAAGCAAGATGTAAATATCTGCCCCCAATGTCTAGCAATGTATGGAATGTCATGGATGGATGCTTAGATAGGTGTATAGATGGATGGATATGTATTATCTTGCGATAAGATAAGGTGTTTGAATAGAGTATGCTCAATTGGATAATGCTTCATGGCACAAATAACATTGGGTAGGATAGGATCCATGAAAATGACCCATGTCAAGATATTTTACCATAAGCAAGCATAAAGTGTGCCCCATACTTTCATCAAGATCAAGATAACTTAGACGATGGATGCAGATGGATGAAAATGGATTGGATAAGTGGTTTATGGATAAAATGGATTTATTATGGATAAGATGTATGGAATGCTCAATTTATTACGGATGGGATGAGATGCTTTCACCTGAGTTGGCACACATAGATGCTCGATTCTACACATGTCACCTATTTTCCAATTTTTCATCATGGTCTTGCCCAAAGCGCCGCTCATGCAATTTTCACTAGAGGACGATTTTTATTTTTACCGTTTTTAATCGTTTTTCTAATTATTATTTTTTTGGATTTTCATATTTTATTTTATTTTTTATTTTTCTGAAAGATTTTAAGCTCATGCTGAATCACAAGGTATCATTGATGTATATGCTTCTTTCATAATGTTCCATTGGTATCCATCCTAAAGAAGTTGCTTTGCTAAGATACGTGCACTTGAATGCACCTTTTGGGATTTTGATCTACTTTGTCGATACTAGAGTTAACTTTTCCTTTGTGCGCACATTGTGATAGAGTGCCTTCAAAATCCTTATTATGAAGGGTCGTTGCCAACACATGGTCAATGTGAGAATTGGATATCATGTGTGGAGGCATGGATGGAGTGTGTTTAGGGATAAGAGATGGATTGGTTGATAGTTTGGAACCTTTGACTCTCCAAACTTGGGAAGATGAGCAATGATGGGTGGATACAAAAGTGTGCATGGAATTAGGACCAACTACTTGATACACTTTGTACGTCGCTTGAAAAGCCTGCTTTTGCTTTTGTGGACATATTTGATGGATACTTTTTCCTTCTTTATTTTTCCCCATAGTTTCTTTGACTGATGGAGTTTGATAGGGTTAATCTTTCTTTGTATTTTTTGGTATCCATATGTACTTTATTTGTCCATTATTCTTCTCATCTTCTCTTTCTTTGATAACATTCTTTGTGATTTGATTCAAATCTTTCCTTTGAAGTTGGTCCCAATTCCTAGATGGGGTGATGGGTGGAAAAAGATTCATGACATGGCTGGTTGTAGTATTGACACTAGTTTCATCATAAGGACTCTTCGTGCCCCTTATGTTGATGCTTGCTTGAGACATAGTTGCCCCCAATATGGTGGTCATAGTACCTTCATGATTTTATTTTGCTTGTTCTAAGAGCTCTTTCCTTCTCTAATAAATGACCATCATAGGTGACGTTTCAATTTGCTGCTCCGCTAACTCTGAATTATACTATTCTACCTGACTTGTTTCCTCGAGCAGATGATGTTGGATATCTGCATCCCTGATGTCCTTATTCTGAATTTGGGATATATCTGATCCTAATGTTGATAACTCAGTTTGACTGTAGGAATTAATAATTTTCTCTTTTTGTGTAACAAATTTTTTTTCTAGATGAAGATCATCTATGTGTCCATCCATAGAAAGCATCTCATGAGGAGATGGAGGAGTATGCACTACATAAATATGATCATCTTGTATAGATAAGAGTGTCCATTAGATTATTGTAGTATTTTGAAGATACAAAGTCTTGATCTTGAATGATTTCAGAGTTGCTTTTGACATGAGTTAGTTTCAAAGGATGGATTGCTTACAAAAGGTTCTTGGATGTCGTCATTAGACATGGGGAATAGCTCAATATCCTCTTGATTTTTGAGTGAATTTGGATCAAGTGTTGAGTTGAAGATTCCTTCAATATCGGCAATCATGAGGTCATCAATATGTCTTGGAAAGGACCATTGCTAGATTTTGGTGAGAGATATTGATCATGCTTTAGAATAAATTCTTGAGATATTCCCTCTAACTCATTAGATGATGTAGAGACATTTTTAACATGGTCATTGGTTGATGCTTTGTTGGAGGAGGCAAAAACATCTTTATTGATGGATGGATCTTGATCATTCTTTTCAACAATTGCATCAAAGAGATTGTGAATGTTTTCAACCATAGGGTCAAGTGATGTTGACATTTCTTGGATTGGATCATTGTTGGGTTTTGTTTGTGGATTTGATAATGATTGAAAAGTGACTCTTGACTTATGTTGATTTGATCTTCGGATGAGATAGAAACATCTTCAATGTGCTCATTGATGGAGAGATCTTGATCCTTGTTCTCAACAATTGTCATTTTTTGTGTTTGTGTTTGTGTTTTTTGGGTAGCTTGAGAGGCTTGCTGCACTTTTTGAGCTTGTGTTTCTCGTTGTGTGGCTATATATTGTTTGATGGCCTTTTGGTAGGCTTGGTGAGATTTTAGCGCAATGTCATATCGTCTTGTTGCATTTAGTTTTGGTGGTAATCGTGGTGGATTTGGAATTGTGTTGGATGTAGTGACAAGTGGTTGAGGTACACTCAGAGTGATCATGGTAGTGAAGGGTTGAGATGTGATGGGCGTGCTAGTGGTGGTTGGACTAATCGAAGTGATAGGGATAGTTGGAATGACCGAGGTGATAGTTCCTTGGGAGACCATGTTTTGATTTGATGTTGTCATTTGATTAGATACCATCTGTAGGTGCGATGTCGATGGTATATTCAATGGATTTGATGTGATAGATTGGTTGGTGTTAAGTGGATTGATTTGGATGTAAGGATTGGTGCTAGGTAAAGAAGGAATCCATAAACCAAGGAATGATGTTGATATGGGTAATGGTGATGGAGATGTCTCTTGATGCAATGACTCAACTATTTTTGTAAGTGTAGCAATTTGATCTCGCCAAATTTTGTCTTGACTTCGATCTTGGTTCCCTTGATATAGTTGATTTGGCTTTTGTTTAAGTGGATTTGGAGTGTGTACTTGTGTTTGATTCTAGACAATGTTTTGATTTGGGATGACACTCAAATTTGTCATGATAGGTTGAAATTGACCATTGTTCATGTTTGGAATATTCGTATGATTTGCAAATGTATCCATCCCAAATTTTGCCAGACTCATGTTTGGAAATTTGTACTTGGTACATTCTCATTTGGCATGTAGGGATTTGGTGGGATGGTGTTGTTCATTTGAAGGCTCGTGATTTGTTTGTTCAGTTGACAGACTTGTAGGTTTGGATTTAGATCTACCATCGGGAAATGTGTTCAAATCTTTGATTTGGGCATACTCACACTTGTTGTGCAATTAACATTTGTAGAAGGAAATGATCACATGTATTGATTGTATAAGTGTGATTGTTGATAATCAATCGGTGTTGTCAGGGTTTGAAAGTTAAATTGATTTGGATTACTCATGATGTATGGATCAAGTTTGTATTCCATGTTCTCCTTGTGTTTTGACCTTGTTGAAAAAGTGACCTCTAAGGTTCTTAGGACCAATGATGAGATGACGAATGAAAGTTGTAAATGATATGAGTGTTTAACGTTTAGGGACTTTGGATCAATGCTAGACTTAGGGTTTGATTTTGATTGGTTTGATTTGGATAATGGACTTGTAAACCCTAAGATGTTGCATGTGATTTTAAGATGAACTTGTTCAAAAGGATTACTGATTTAATTAGAGGTATGAGAAAGGATGCATTCCCATACACCTAACTAAACAAGGTGATTTTGATTGTGATGATTTACCCAAGTCTAGAATGATGTTTTCAAAAGCTCTAAAGTTGTTTGTGGGATGGATTTTGATAATTTTTTGGGGATGGATGAAGTGTTTGATTTGATCCTAAGTGAATCTAGGAAGGACTTGTTTACTAGGCCAAGATAGTGAAGAACATGCCTTTCTCTAAGAGTGATCTAAAAATCAAAAGATCAATGTTTGTATGAAAACCATACGACCAAAAGATGCCAAGCACATATGTGGGGTCCAATTGATTTAATATTTGCTTAATGGATTCTTTTTACCACAAACACACTCTTGATTAGATGTTGAATCTAGATGTCTAATGTCTCAACTTTCCCTTTATCCTGCAAAGTGTATTATGTGGAAACCGAGGAAATTTGAGGCAAGAGTTACCTATTGTTGACCTTAGTAGGAGTAAATTGAGATGGAATCCAAATGTTTAGAAGCCTCTAAGGACACAAATCCCAAGGGAAAGCAATAACATGTGAATTTTTTCAAGGATATTTGCCTCTCCTAAAGGGTTTGAAATTTTGATGATTCTTTGAATGTTGATTTTCCAATGTTTTTCATTAAAGCATTGTGTTTTCAAATTGACTCACATGCAATATAACACCCTAGCTCAATTGGTATGTTTTTCTCAGTGGGCTTGCCTCATGCCCTTCATAGTAGAAGAGATGATTTTACATGCAACCAAGGATAAAATATAAAGGTATGTTAAGACTGAAGTCTTAACCTCTATATTTCAACCAAGATCAGACATGGCAAGTAACTTCTTGGAATCTAAGTTCCAATGCACCACTTTGATAAACTCATTGGATGTACTAGTTGGCAACTACAAACAAGGTTCTTAATGACACAACATCGGGGACATGGCACCTTGTGAGCGTCTAGCAAGCCACTAAAGGCTTTAATCAATCCTACTAGGGGCTCTTATACATTTTTCGGTAGTACCTCATTCTGAAAGACACTGTACGGCTAAGGCCTACATACCATGAGGACTTGACAGTTTAGTCTTATCCATTTATATACCGGCCCAAATGAAAAATTGGTTGGAGTCACCTTCGAGTTCTCCTTTCGGATGTGTCTCTTAAGCAGGCCCCTCTAAAGGTGACTCAAAGCAATAAAATGCATTTTGATTATCTCTCTTGCACCCTAGATTGCACAAAGTGCAAGGGGAGAGAATACGCATTCAAAATGCACCAAAGACAAAATCACACAATTTAGACACTTGTTTGTTTTAGCCTCAAAGCAATGATGAGTTCATTTTAGAGCACCAAGCTAAATGTGAAGTTGATTTGTTCAATTTTAGTCCAAAAGTAAAGGATTAGTCAGTTTCTAATGTTCAATTTTAATCCAACTTTGAAAAAAATACAATGACCTAGTTGGCTTAAAACCAAAAATTAAAGCAGTAAAAGGTAGCTCTAGGCGAGCTAATAAGCATTAAGAAATGTTTCTCATTCAATTTCTAGCTCAATTGTCCAACTCCAATCATTTTTTTGTGTTTGCTTGATTCCAATGTTTTATTATCTTGCAAATACCACAAAATCATGACAAATAAGATTCATTTTAATAAAATCTTAATATAGATAAACACAATTTCAAACATAAGGGATTTTGAAACAAGTGTTTGAAACATAGAAAGAAAGTAGTTCACTAGATAAACCATTTTCTTGGCTATCTAAATCAACAAAACAAACTATTAGTCAAGTTAGCCAAAACAACAATCAAACTCCTTATGAAGTTCTTAATCACATCAAGACAAGGAAACATGATAAAAAGCATTACAAAGAAATCAGAAACATGTAAACCTATCTAAAATGGATTAAACCTTCACTTCATAAGTGGATTGGTGCTTCTTTGATATGGAAAGAAGCCCTCTCCCAACCCTTGATAATGTCAATGATGATGATGATGGAAAAAATCATCTCTCAAATGAAGAGAGTGACTTTGCAAGAGATGTAGATCAAGTTATGGAGATGAAATGCTAAAATTGTGGAGTGGATGAACAAAATCAGTTCTCAATTTAAGAGAGTGACCTTGCAAGAGATGTAGTTGAAATTGTGGAGGATTTGATCAAGGATTATGATCTCTATTTGTAGATTTTCAAATGCTAAGAGTGTTGAAAGGGACCAATGTGGGACTAAAAATAGGCCAATGAAAAGAGGCCACTTGTCATCATGTGAGTGGTTGATGCATGTGCAAGATTTGGGAAATGTTCCCAAGAGGGGGAAATTTCAAATTAAAAATGAGAGCTAATGCCGAGTTAGACTTGTGCAAGGGACATGTAAGAGCCATGTAAGAGCTCATAAATGACTTGTTGGATGTACATGTCCACTTGTTTTTGAATTCAAATTCTAAGGAATATTCTATGTTGAGTGAAAATGTTGGATTTAATAAATCAATAAATTGATTTATTTGTGCAAGTGGGATTATCTAGAGAATGCAAGTGGTTAGGATTAGCATTTAATCATGGTTAGATTAGTTTAATGATGATTAGGATGTTTGACCTCTTTGACTTGAATATTTGATTTATTTAAATCAAAAGGGATGATGCAAGATAAAGGTCAATTAATGAAATGTTAGGATTTGATGTATTTAAATGAGGTAATGGTAGGCTTAAATCAAATAAAGTTAATTTATTTAATTCAAATAGATGATGAACCTGATTTTCCTACTGAATGGATCAATGTGAATTTGATTTATGAATGAGCAGATGCATATGCATAATGCTAATTTGACGTGTCTATAGTTCACTGAGGCATTAAAGGCCAATTGTTATCACTAGGATCCCCACTACATGCAAAGCACACAACAATTAATGTTGATACAATCCAACCTTTACTCTCCACAACCTTCTCTATCCGCATGGCCTGACAAACGAGACCCTATTCCGAAAGCTTCCAACAACTGTCTCTACCACCTTTTCCTCAGACACTATAAGGCAAGAAAACAATGAGGGTGACAAAAATTCTAATTGAACTCATAGCCTGCCTGCCACCTTTTTTCGGGTCACCAAAGGGCTAGAAAACGCCGAGGCTAATGCAAATTCTAAGCAAAATTGACACAAATAGCCTATCGGATAATTATTAATTACATTAATTCAATGTTGTTTTCCCTTTCAAAAAATGATATAAATAACACCTTAGAATGCACAATTTAGTGAATTAGAGGCTTAATTAAGTCCAATTAATTAAGGGGATGCAAACATAACGTGAAATTGTAATGGGTATACAATTTCCTACACTATAGAAGGATTGACTCACCCAAGTCCCAAAGTGGATCAATCTTTCATAAATTGTACAAGAATGACATATCATGTGGTACTTGGGGAGCTAAATCTTATATTGCTTATAAATCCAAATTTTAAATTAATCCTATGTACTTGGAGTATGGGAATATTCCAAATCTTCACCTTTTTAGATCCTTCCAAAAACCTATAAATGGTAGATTCCTCTAGCCATTTCATAAGAGATATTTAAATGCAATGTTATGCTATCCCATACAACACTTGACATATCACTACAGTCATAAAAAAATCAAGCACTAGGGAAAATCCACTACCACTAGGGTAACAAGGAGGTTCAACATTGGTATAATTTTATGCTTTTATTTATTCTTGAACTTCTTTATGCCTTATCTTGTGTGTTTAGTTTGATCATGAAGGGTAATTCGGCTTACCTTACATTGCTATTTTATTTTAACTTTCACTTATGCATAAACATGTTAATATTATATTTTTTTATTATATTATTCAATATAATTATAATTATATTGTACTTGTATTACATTTAATTATTATAATAATATAAATTTAATTAGTACAATATATTAACAAAAAATTAAAATTATTATAATAGGAGTACTAAACAAGAAAGCGTTGTAAATAAATAAAAAAATAGTGAACTATTTGATGTTTCAACACTAGCAAATGTGAAGTTATTAGATTGAAGACCTATTTGTTTATGTGAATCTAGAAAACTTTGATACTTGACATACAAACAATGAAGCTTATTTTGGAAATTTCTACATATGCCAAGTGAAAATTGATTGGAGGAAAGAATGAGTGGAATTGCAATAAATGATAGAACCTTTTTGCCTTGTTAAAGTGCATTATTACTATCTCATTCTAACAATACAACTTACAAAGAAAAATAATTTTGATTACAATAATATTTCAAAGACAAGTACTATTGCATTGCCTAACACTTATTCATTTAATTATCTAAATTAATGTGTTTATATATGTGTATTATTAAATTAACCCACCCTCTATTCAAATATATATAAAATCTTTAATAAAAATAAATAAATATTTTATCTATCCATAAAAATATAATTTGAGTAATAATCTATACAAATTAGATTTTAAGATGGACCAAAAAAAAATTACAATTAATCAATAGATGATAATACCTACTACCTACTTTGTTTGAACATTGATTTCTGAAAAAAGTTTTTAATGTCAATGGGCCCTTGGCCTATTGGTGAAGTTGAAAGGTTCATAATGAGCCCACGAGGGATCAAGTCTTGTTGAGTGCAAAGCTCTGACACTAAAAAGAGGTGAGGCTGAGATCATGTCCCGGATAGATATTTGGCAGAATAAATACCCTTCAGTCCTTGACTCTAAGCTAAAGGAGATCTATTTTGACAGAATAGATACCCCTCATCCTTGACTCTAAACTAAAGAGGACCCCCTAGAGGTATCTCCAAACAAACAAAAACTAGAACTTTTTAACAAAGAGACATCTTTGCACGTCCTTGCAATTAGTAAAAATTAGACATATACACTGCATGAAACAATGGATGGCTTTTGAATTATAAGAATAAATAAAAAACCAATGCAAATCTGATCCAGTGAGAAATAAAGTTTAATGTGTGGATTCAAACGTCATGACGACGATAAACACGCAGATTTGTTGGCGGACGTATTCTGATATAATTTTGTATGTATAACCACCACGCTTAATAATTCCTGCTTATCTCCAGATGTCTTTATCCTGACCAAAAATCATTGAAAATGGAGAAACCGCGTAAGGAAAATTCTGCGTGACCTTTTCATAATGGTGCTTCTCAGTCAGAAAATCATGTGGCCTCTCTTACAATGGTGTTTCTCAGTAGTCATTCATAGGAAGTAAGTTTGAAAATGAAAACTCGTCCAGAGACCTTGCTTACAATTGACGCAATTTGTATGAACTAATCGAGATTTGACTGTTAAAATATAACTATAACACGTCCTTATTTTGCACGGAACTCTCCCGTAGGTGATGATCATGGGTTCCTTATTTTGCACGGAACTCTCCCGTAGGTGATGATCGTAGGTGATCGTGGACAACAAACCAAAGTCGACTTTGACCTTTCGTTACGTGCTTTTCTAGACCTTATTAAAAGAAGTTTCTGAACTTATGTATGTTTATGTCAATGTTTTTGTTTGATCTCTTGTTCCAGATTTTGAGAATTCAAAGGATGTTCTGAGTCTCCATCTGTCTATGCCAGTGTTGTTTACTCTGGATTATCCCATTCCATCCTCCATATAGACATTTGAAAAGTCGACAAGAAAGTAAGGTCATTTGAAATGTCGCCAAAGAATATAAAGTCATTTCAAATGTTTGCCAAATAGTAAGACATTTAAGATAATGAAGGTTTTAGGGTTGAGATGTGATAAAAGGATGAAATGGTCTCAATGCACTCAAAGAACTGTAATAAAAGAGAATTTGTTTAATCAAATAGACTCATTGATATGTGATAAAAGAGTAATTTTATAAAGTCACTGTTTGTTTGATTAAATTCAGATGGAGGATTGCCAAATTTAATAATCTCAAAAGTATAATTATAATTTGTAAGTAAATACAAATCTCAAATTCAGTTGATAATTAAAAAATATGTAAATTAATTATTATATTATTCATAATATATTAATATATTTTCAACATTTAATTTATGTGTTTGATTCTTACAAAAATGAACATGATGTATTTTTTTCTTATAAAAATTTATATTGAGATAAAATAAAATAAAAAATATATAAAAATGTAAAAGTAATTTTAAAAAATAGTTCTATATTTATTAATGTTACAGTGGAATTTATCTGAATTTAAAGAGTACATTTAAAGTCCTTTCAAACTCAATAGTCATTTAACTAATTAGTACTTTCAATTATGTATCATGGGCTTGGCACCTATTTATTAACAACATTTATATAGGGGTGAAGTAGCCTAATGAAAATGGGTTGATTTGAGTTTTTTATTTTTTATTTTTAGATATCTTAAATATCATTACAATTAAAAGGAAATAAATTTTTTAATTTTTAATTATAAAAAACATGTATATAAGTTATACATTTTCTTAAAAATGGATAAAACATTTATGTCAAAGTTAAAGCATTTTTTTTATTTTAAAATTATTTTGTTATATACAATATTGAATTTTCATTTAATTCCTTTGATAGTCAAATATTATTTAAAAAGTATTCATTGTCTCTATGTTCAAGGGGCATAGCTTCTTATAATTTTTAACTTGCAACATGACTTTTTGCTATAAAAAATTGAATTGGGTTTTAATGTTTTTTTTCTCTAAATTTAGCCAATCATATATGAAATTTTTGTTGTGCCAACCATTCATAATATATATATAGTTTATTTATTGTTCAAACTTAGGGCATGTTCACCTAGGAGAGCCCTTGTAGGAAAAGTTTATCTATAGTGTTTATAGTAGTGAGTTGCTCAAGTATAGTGGTATAAAAACATAGTGGTACATGGTAATGGTATTGTAGGTTATGTAGTACATCATATATGTTGCTCCATGTTTGGTGGTGCTATAGTAGGAACCAAAAGGCATTTGGATGAAGAAATCATAACCACATATATATTATGTACTTTATAGAGCATGATCAATGATGCAAGAGAACTTTTAATAGAAATAATAAAAATGTGGACACACTAATTAAGGAATTTACAATGTCATGGAGGATGACATAAGGTTCAAGAATCAATAAATTATACAAATATGTATGCATGTGCTAGAACAAGTGTAAAGATAGTATCAGTGGCTATCTTATAAATATACTTGTATTGAAAGTGTAAATAATATCACTATTTGTTCATAGTGTGTGGAAGAAACATAGTTTAAAAGTGTAGTGTAGGAAAATGCATACCCTTGCATTTTCACACTTATTTGCGCCCACCTTGCTTTGTTTATCCTTAGTTATGTTTCAATTGGTCATATTTTGCATCCACAGGCCTAATGAACTATATCTTCTTGTCACTAATCTCGAAAATTGTCAATGGATAAATGATAATTTAATGATTCTAGCTATGTGTCCCTAATTTTTGGACTGGGACTAAGACACCACCAAGGGTGTCTTTTTACTCCAAAGGTCTTGGGACCCTAATTTTCAATGCACCTTAAATGGACCCCTTTTAGGAGTATGTGCCTCGAGTTTCAAGCCTCGGGACTAAGATGTTACCTAGGGTGTCTTACTCCCCCTCAAGTTATTTTTTTGGATTTAATTTCAAATCTTGGTAGGATTTAACCTCCTTTAATTAATGAATTCATATGACAGCTTGTTGTGGTATAATTTTGAGATATTAAGCATGGATAAGTATAAATACAAGGTTCCTTTCACTTATTTATCATCTAGCAAGTTGAATGGGCATTCTTAAGGAAATTTTATGAGATCAAGAACATTCAAGAGCAATTCATCAAGCATTTGAATCCATCATCAAGATTTAAGCATCATATCAAGGATATTCTTGTATCATGTGTGTTTTTCAGCTAACATTTGTGATGTAAGGTTTTGATTCAAACAAGAAATTCAAGGCCATATCTATCAAGCATTCAAGTATTTCAAGATCTACATTCAAGCTATCAATTTCACACAAGTTTGTAAATTTCATAACAAGGGTTTGGTGAGTTGCAACATAGTACTTTGTTCATTCATCATTTCCCTTCATCATTTCCCTTCATCATTTCATTTCATTCCAAGGTTTAATTACCAACAAGGGGTTTGAGAAAGGAAAGCCCCCATTTACTAGAAATCAACAAGTTTTTCCTCTCTTGCATGTTTGTGATTGCAAATTTAGGTTTAATACTTGAAGATCATTTGAAGTACAAAGTTGCTAAGTTGCAAAGTTGTCATATTCACATAAACTCACCTATAGGTCAGATTTGGAAGTTTCAGGACCTAAGACCTCAGAAGAAGGAAATGCAGACATTGGGCCTCAGGATCACGTTTAGTGATTTCAAAAACTCTAGATGGGACTAAGTCACAACCTAGGGTTTCTTAGTCCTCCCAAGGGTATTTTTCAGAAATTCTTTTGGATCCGGTTCTAGCATCCAAATATTATGTATATGCCTCAAAAAATAGCAACAAGACTAAGACAATAGTAAGGGTATCTTAGTCCTCCATAGCACATTTTGACAACATTTTTATATTTTTGGAATCCTCGTCACTTTTCCTCACTTCCTAGGTACATACAAGTAATAAAATTATATTGCATAATTTCATCATTTGCATCCATGGGTAAGTGCACCAAAATGGTTCCCAAAAAGGGGGCTTAAGTGGCCACTTTTTTTTTGAAATCAAGAAATGCTGACCTTGGACATGAAATTGAGGATATTTACACTCAAAATTTTGAGATGAAACAAAAACAAGGATCAAAGTGCTCTGACTCTACTTTCTAAACTACTAATTTATTTTGAAAATGGTTGAAATTAAGGGGTTCAAAAGAGGGGTGTACACAAATTGCTGCTATTTTTTTCAGAAAAACATAACATAGCAACTCTTGTATGACCTAAGCACGGTGAAATTTTTTGTAGTATTTTTAAAATAGCTACGGTCAAAATTTAGCTAACAACATCCAGTTGATGCACAATTTTTCAGATAATTTTTTAATGAATATTTGATTTTATACTAATTTTCTAAGTGGGCACTTCGTGAAAAGCATAATTTTGGCCGTGCTACCCCTCCAAATTTTGGAAAAGAATTGATTTTTTTCTTTGTCTTTTTTAAATTTGTAGAATGGAGTCTATTTTATAAAAATGTAATTTATTTGAAATTTTGATGAACGATTAATTTATAACAGAAAAAACACCAAACACTACTTTTTAGCAAAAAAAAGGCATACAAACAAAAGAAATTATGGATGAAAGGTGTAACATTGTCAAAAAGTGAAAAAAATTACATCGTTGGATAGCTAAGAGAGAACCTAACATTACCCATGTGCTCAATTTTTTTGATATTGAACTAGATGCAATCTTGATGGTGAGCACGGACTCGATTATGTGAAAAATTGTAGAATTTGAAAAAACAAGTCTCTGGCCTTGTTGGGAATGCCCTCCAAGCCTTTGGGTTGGTATCCCCAGGCAAATAATTTCACATTTTTCTTTGTTTTTAACATGAAATAATGCGAGCACATTATAACGCGCTCACGTTTTTTATAACTTTTTTTCAAAAGTGGCCACAAAATTGGTACCCAACTCCATGCACCTACACCCATCATTTAGCTTTCACTAGTAGGTTTTGTGAGTTGAATATTTACTTATATTTTAAAATCTTTTGCTTGGTGGTGAACCCCTCAAAGCTTAAAGAACCCCCTCCTAGGTCCTCCTTGTTGAGAATTGACTCACCTTCGAGGTTGATAGTCAATCCAATTTGGATTCCTAGGACATTATTGAATGACCAAGGGAGAATAGTGGGCATTCAACCCCACCATTTTCTCTACAGTTCATTTTAATGAACCCGATATTTTTGAGCATTCATTTTCTGATTTGGAGTCCATTAAGGTCCTAGATCTAGGTTCAATTCATTCTTGCATTGCATCTTGCATTAGTGAAAGTGCATTTTGTGTTTATCATATTTAGTGAAAGTGCATCTAGGGTTTCTCATATTTGTATTACTGAAAGTTCATATAGGTTGCATTTTTGCTATCTTTCATCAATTTATACCATTGAAAAACTGAAAAATGCATTGTTCATTATTCTATTTTCATTTAGAAACATTGTTATTGCGCATTCAAAATTGAAAAAAATGCATTAAAATTTCCATCCAATTGCTCATCATTAGTTACGTTTTTTTGCATTTATTTGCATACCTTTTTGTTTCTAAACATCGGATCCCTTAGGTCCCTAGCTAGGCAATCTAGGAACACTGTTAACAACTTAGAATTTGTTGTTTTTCTTAAAAAAACATCTCTTGGGATAAAAATTCCCTTCCTAGCATCTTAGTCCCTCTATGGTTTTTTGGCTTAGAAGCCTATCTCAGTTGTTTATCACTTGTTCCAGTTTCCAGAACCTCCAAATTCTTTCAGTAGGACCAAGACACCCTTGCTAGAATCTTAATCCCTGTTGAGTTTGAAGCTACAATTTTCATGATCTAAATATGCTTTCTTGTGCTTTTGAAGATTCTTGGTAATATATACTATAAGTCTGGAAAGTTTTAGGAACGTCTATTTTATGCATCTAGGTAAAAAACATCAATTTAAGGCTCTCATTTATTAAATCATTTCAATTACAAGCATCTTTAGATATGAAAATGCTCACATTTCTAAAACTTTGTATAATATAAATAAAAGTAATTTTCAATTTTTCATATACAATGTTTACATTCATGAAACTTTGCATGAGTTTGATATAAGTTCTTTTTATTTTTGGATATACATCGTTTGCATTCTTAAAGTTTTGCATACATTGGATAAACATTTTTTGCATCTTTGGATATAAATTGTTTACATTATTAAAGCATTGCAGGAGATGGCTAAAAGTGCTTTTCATTTTTGGTCAAACAATGTTAGTACCTTACCTTTCCAAGCATCCTAAGAAAAAGTTCATATCCCCTCCCTATGAGAGTTTTTTAGTCAAAGAGAATACAACCTTGGACAATCCTAGCAATCATATTTGTTCTTCTCCAGTATATCTCATATTTGTGAAGAATATATTTTGGTGTTAGAAGAACCAATCAATGAGAGTTCTGAGAGTCCTAGTTTTTTCTCTCCTCTTACCTCTTTTAGTGAACAATACATTGATGAACATGAATAAACAACAATACGTAATCATGATGACCACATAACCATTGAAAATTCAACTAGTCTACATTCATCTCCCAACATCTTCACCTCTTGCAATAATATTCTAGAGGATGAAAGTTTAAGTGAAGATATGTTGGTATTGGATGATCAAAACATTAAGGTCTATGAAAACCCTCTTTGTGATCCTTCCCCTACCTATCCTATTAGGGAACAAAGGAATGAAACTATAAATGAACATGAAAATCATATTTTTTCTTCTCTTAGTGTATCTCATAGTTGTGAAGATGATACTTTGATGTTAGAAGATCTAATCAATGAAAGTTGTGGGAATCTTGATTTCCTCTCTCCCCTAGAGAAAAAATTCTTGAACAATACAATAGCATCATTGATGAACAAGAAAATTCAACCATTGATAACTCCCTTACATGCAATGAAGTCATGTTAGAAGAACCAATCCTTGAATCTCAAGAAGATTTGGTTTGTAGTTAAATCCTAAAAATTCTCCTACTAGGGAAGATATAATAGTGGAAAAAAATGAGAACATTGACAATAGTAATTCCTTAGATGAAGATGATGAAGCAACATTAGACTCCTCTTCACTGAGAGATCATGAAAATAATGATAATTCTTTTGAGGTTATGCACATTAGATATCCCTTGGAGTACTCTCCCAAGCCTAAACTTATCATGCATCCACCATCTCAAAAGCTACAAGTTAAAAAAAAACTCATCCTTATCCTTGAACCACCAAAGAAAAATGTTTCACAGCAACTAAGTCACAATACCATTGCTCATACATCCAACACTAGGAACAATCCACAACCAAGACAAACACCTTCAACATCCCTCCCATTGCCTAATCCTATTTTGCCTAGTGCTCCCCGTTTAACTTCTTATAGTGGGATGGAGTATGATCTTGTTGAAAAACTTAAGAATTGAAACATAAATTTTGTCACCTCTTACACCTTTAGGGTTTCACACCTAAAAGGAGAGAGACAAAGATCAATACTTCATTCAAGAACAAACCCTTGAGATTTCAATGCAAAGGAGATCTAGAAATCTAACAAATGGAAGGTTATATGGAATAGATAATAGAAAATGAGGGTTCACCAACAAGTGTAAACTTGGAAAATACAAAATGTTTGAAAACATAGTGTAATATGCAAACATATACTAAATGACCTAGAAATGATCATGAAACAAAATAGAAAGTTGTAAGACTAGAAGTGTGCACCTGGAAAATTGTAGAAGCTCATATGAAGACTAGAAATGTTGTTGATTCTAATATTTTGACCTATTGGGACTCATGTACGTCATTTTGGGAAAATCGGTCCTAGATCTGAAAAATTGTATCGACACCTGTTTTAGCCAAATGGGAATTCGGATTTGCAGAAATCTCTAAAAAACATGCATAGTGGGACTCATATGCCACTAATGGAATATGAGTCCACTTTGGCTTTTTTGAAAATCTGAAAGTGGAATCAAAAGCTCTCATTCTGCTCTTTTTGTTCCTCTAGGTGTCTAGATTTGAAACCTTAATTTCCAACGTTGTAAGTGGATTTTTGTGGATATTTTCACCTATCCAATAAGGAGATTTCTTCAACAAGTTTTCAATCTATTCTTCAATTATCTCCAAGCCTTCAAAGTACTCAAATCTACAATCACACAAAGAAATAGAACAAATATTTTGATTGTTAGGGCATGGGGGTTTGCCTTGGTCAAACCCCTTTTAGGTAATTAAACCAAAATGATGAAATAAGATAATGAAGCATGAAATATGAAACAATGCAATTAGAAACTTGCCATGATCTGATAGATCTTGAATTTTTGCAACAATGGATGAAGAATCTACCCTTGAATACCTTAAAAACTATCTTGATGACTTAGAATGCTAAGACCCTAGCTTGCTTGACTTGAATACATGATGAATGATTGGGTAAATGAATGAATGGGGGTGATGAGAGGAAAAACCCTATATTTATACAAAATTATGCAATAATTCCTAAAAATACCACATCATAGGCTAACCTTAGGTCTTAGAAAATAATAACCTACCAAAAATTTAAAACTACTTTGATTTTTGTGCCAAAAGGGACTCTTTCACCCCTAGTGGAAAATGGGTCCCACTTAGGCATTTTAAGTGGGTTCTATAAATTAGGTGAACTAAATGATGTTTATTGAGATTATTTTCAAAAATACACTTAAGTAGGGCGTGTAAGTGTAAAATGGGGCCAATTAAAGCATAAGAAAGGTCAAATTATTCATGAAAAGCCTATAAAAGCATGAAAGTTTGTTACAACACTTTACAATACTTTGAAATAAGGCTTGGTAAATGATAAAAAGTGGTGATTTAAGTGAAAAATAATAATAAGATCCTAGAAAAGTGTGAAAGTGTGTTACAACACTTCACAACACTTTTTCAAGGCATCATAAAATTCTCATTAATTCACAAGGGTCCAATACCTAATGTTAATGTGTTGACCACATTACAACACTAAATCAAGGCATCATTATGTCTAATTTATCATTAATTATCCCCATATCAAGCAATAGATATTCTTTTCTACACTACAAGAATACTCATGCAAAGATATCCCTATGGGACTTTATTCAAAATTCACCTAATTATCATACTATGCTTCAAACATCCTTGCAACAAGTTTTGGTTCCCTCTAGTGCAAACTCGGATGACATAGTAGCCATGATTCAAGGAATAAACACTTACATTATTTTCCACCAAAGTGGACTCCCCCATTTGGAAGTACAAAAATAAAATGATGCATTCATTATCATAGCTCAATACAATAGTGAAAGGATATAACAAACCCTTGTTGGAAATGGCTTAGCCTTAAATGTGTAGTGTAAACCTTTTGGATAAGCTTGGTGTTGATAAATCAAAAATCCTACCCACCTCTTTATCTATTAGTGGCTTTGATAACATGCGAAAATAACTACTTAGTGTAATCACTTTACCTATTAAAGCTGGAGAGGCCACATTAGAAATACTGATCCATGTTATGCCTCATCATCTTTCATATAATCTTCTTTTAAGTGGACTATGGATTCATGCAATGAATGGGGTTCCTTCCACTCTTCATCATAAAATGATGTATTTCTACAACAACAAAGTGTACACACTTGAAGCTAACCCTAAACCAAATAGTTGTTTGAACATTGAGAAAAATAAAGTGAATCCTTTAAAAACATTGACACCAACTACATAAGTGGAACCCACACAACAAAAAGACAAAGAAAAACATATTGAGAAAATCATGAAACTATTAGAAGATGATTGGGGTTCCTTAGACATTGAACCAACATTCATGGGAGAATACAAGATCATAAACAAAGACTCTTAAAAGGAAAAAGAAAAAAGTGGTAATGTCAACACAAAATTTGGATGACCCTTTGAAAGCATCCACCTCAACCACTTTAAAACAAATGAAAGAAAATTACAAAACAAACTTTGATGAAATTAATGAAGAGAAACCATTGAATCCTAAATAAATGAAAAAGTTATATGGAAAAGGTTATGAGCTTATGAAACAACTGGGATATAGTGAAAAATGATGTGGTGTTGGAGAACAAGGTATTTTTTTCCCTATAGAGTCTAAAATGTAGGAAAATACTAATGGTCTTGGTTACTACCCCTAAAAAGAAACAAGAAAAACTTCACTCAATATCAACACTCTAACAAAAGATTCCTCTAAGTCAACTTTAACAATAGTGCATCATGAATTCATAGACACTAGTGATTTTAATTGTTATCATTTGAAATAAATAGAGAAGTCCTCGCTTAGCATAAATCTCATCACGCAAAACTCTAATGACTTGAATTTGTTATATTTTACACCCTCTTGTATAGGGGAGAACAAAATATCACCATCTAAAGAGTCTTGTGTAAGTATGACATTGTCTCCTAAACAAAATATATTGCATAATAAAAAAACATCCTCTTCTTTTGATCAAGAGAGTATCTTGTTGAGACTCCTCCGAGATCATTTAATATCTCTTCCTCCAAGAACATAAAATAAATTTTACTACAAGAGTTTATTTTGTGCATATAATAGAGTTCATGGTCATTCTACTAATGAATGTAAGACTTTGAGTAATAAAATCCAACATCTTAAGGATTTTGGTACTCTTTCTTATGTGGAGGCACCTAATTCCTCTAATTGATGTTTCTTTTCAATCTAGCATGTTTATCATCAATCATTTCAGCTCACCCTTGTCCTACACTAAGTGGGGGCAAAGGGTAAAGTAGCCTTGTCCTTATATGTCATTTTTCGTTGTCTCTTCTAGCTAGTTGACTTCCTTACATGTACATATAAGAGAAAGCTTGGTATGTGGATGACATGCCTTAAGTTGGCTTGCATGTGACATACTGAGTTATGCATTTTGGGGGAACCACTTCCTTTCTCACATGACATAGCTTATTGGAAACATATGAATTGGCATAGGGATTTTTGAGTAAGCTCTCATGTCTTCTTCTACTTTAAATAAATTGCTCACAACAATGGTGTTAGCAACCACTTTAAAGTGGGGACATTCATTAACACTCATGTTTCATTGTGCAATTTTATTTCTTCTTGTGATACATTCCTTTCTTGGTGGTGTCATTGGGTTTGATTTCCTCCAAGAGCACGATATTTCTTTGACTTGTCCTCTCTTGGAAACATTAAGTACAATGTTCCCTAAGATAAGACCTTGCATTTCAACTCTCTTGGATACATTAAGCATAATGTCCCCTAAGATTAGGACTTCACACAAACTAAGCAAAATCCCTTCGAACATCCCTCTTTCTTGTTGCATTGCAATTTTTGTACCTTATTAAATTGATGGAGGTATGGCTTTGATATGGTCCCTTGGGGCTCACCTAGTGAACAACTACCTTCAATAGCCCATGTGAGCATGCACTTTTCTTTTTTTCCTTATCATAGTCATGGGGGTATACATTGATCTTCCTAGGGATCACCTAGTGGACAACTGGCTTCACTAGCCCTTGTGAGCATGTGTTTTTTTTACATAGTGGATAGCGTGTTCCACTTGTAAACTTTTTTTGGAAAAACAACCTAAACCTAGTCCATATTGCATTAGACAACTATTCAAAGCTTGTTTCGTTGCATTTTCTTTTTCCTTTTCCTTTTCCCATCTTTGATGTTGTACGTTGGTGATCTAGTTATGGTTTCATGTATCATCTGCAAGTGTGTTCCTTTGTGCCTATGTTGGTTTGTCATACGATCTTGATCCTAGAGGCTTGGCCACCATCTTGATTATTGTCATCCTACCTTACTATCATTTGTACATTTGAACCCTTCTTGATTGCATGGTTGGCTACTTTAGTGTGAGTTTGAAGCAAGTTCATCCTCTCACTAAAGTGGGGGCTAAATATAGTGTAGGAAAATGCATACCCTTACATTTTCACACTTTTTTAGGTCTTCCTTGCTTTGTTTATCCTTATTTATGTCTTAACTGGTCCTATTTTTCATCACAAGCCTAATGAACTATATATTTTTGGGTCTAATCCCAACAAACATCAATGGATAAATGATAATTTTATGATTCTAGTTGTGTGTCCCTAATTTTTGGACTGGGACTAAGATGCCACCTAGGGAATCTTTGCCCTCCAAAGGTCTTGGGACCCTGATTTCAAATGCACCTTAAATGGTCACCTTTTTGGAGTTTGTGCCCCAATTTTCAAGCCTTCAGACTAAGATGCCACCTAGGGTGTCTTAGTCCTCCTCTAGTTATTTTTGGGATTTAATTTCAAATATTTGTGGGATTTAGCCTCCTTTAATTAATGAATTCATATGTTGGCTTTCTGTGGTGAAATTTCAAGATATTAAGCATGGATAAGTATAAATACAAGGTTCCTTTCACTCATTTATCATGTAGAAAGTTTAATGAGAATTCCTAATGAAATTTTATGAGATCAAGAGCATTCAAGAGCAATTCATCAAGCATTTGGAGCCATCATCGAGATTTAAACATCATATCAAGGATATTCTTGCATCATGTGTGTTTTTGAGCTAACATTTGTGATATAGGGTTTTGATTCAAGCAAGAAATTCAAGTCCATATCTATCAAGCATTCAAACATTTCAAGATCTAGATTCAAGCTAGCCATTTCACACAAGTTTGCATATTTCATAATAAGAGTTTGGTGAGTTGCAACACATTACTTTGTTCAATCATCATTTCCCTTCATCATTCCATTTCATTTCAAGGTTTAATTACCAACAAGGGGTTTGACCAAGGAAAAACCCAATTTACTAACAATCAACAAGTTTTTAGTCTCTTACGAGTAAAAGTACAAAGTTGTGTCACACTTTTAGCCAACTTATTAACATAAGTGAATTTAAGTATTTCTAACTAAAAATATATTTTGGTCAAACATATGATCTTGTAAGATTCATTCTAGCTATGTTAGATATATCCACAACTTTTTCAACTAAAATTGTTGGATAAATACATATGTAGTACCACTTTGAGGCCAATTTACCAAAAAATAGTTTTATTTGAAAAATCGATGTCTTAACAATTTCTACTCATATAAATAACATTTTTTTTCAAATATAAAAAATACCCTTTTGTAGATCCATAAGTCTAGTTTTCAAATATATATATATTCTTTTTATTTTTACTAAATTAGGTTATCAGCACAAATATTAGGTTGATTACCACGAGGAGAAATAGTAAAACTTATTAAAAAAAATTGAAAAAAAATATGATGCACAAGATAAAAGAATTTATATCAAGAGGGTATAATTTTTTTTCTATTTTAGATAAATAAATAATATGAAAGTTGATGTCAAATGGAAACAACTATGTTTTAATACACATATTTTAAATTTTATTTAAAAGTATATATTTATCAAAATTGGAAAAAATAAAATCCATGCACTAAAATTTCAAGTTATAAATACACACAAAAAAATGAAGGAGAAAAAAATAAATTTACTATATAAAGATTGACATCTTATGTGACTTCATTTTTCAGCAACTAAACTATAGTGTCAATTTATAAAAAACTATATTCAAATAATTTTTTAATTTGTTTAAAATAATACAAGCATAAATATACTAAAAGAGAAATATTTTATTAGTTGACATCATTTCAAAATTCAAAACATATATGTCACTTTTTAGTGATTCAAGTTTAAAATTTGGATCAATGTTGGCCATTTCCTTTAAAAAGTGTCACACAACTTTGTGCTTTTACCCCTGCATATTTGTGATTGCAGATTTAGGTTGAAGACTTGAAGATCATT
This sequence comes from Sequoia sempervirens, assembly GCA_007258455.2. Lineage (NCBI taxonomy): Eukaryota > Viridiplantae > Streptophyta > Pinopsida > Cupressales > Cupressaceae > Sequoia > Sequoia sempervirens. The sequence continues at coordinate 9,909 of VDFB02366363.1, read as the reverse complement.
TGAAGTGCAAAGTTGTTAAGTTTTAAAGTTTTCATCTTCATAGAAACTCACCTACAAGCCAGATCTAGAATTTTCAAGACCTAAGATCTAAGAAGGTGATGAAGGCCACACTGTCCAAAACCCCAAAAAATCACAACATATACCAACACAAAAGATGCGATACAGAAAAATGACTCACTTTCAATTTTTTTAGAAAATGAAATTACATATTCAAAGCTTACATGCTACAACCTCATGGGCTTGATTCATTACAAAACAAATCAACTCTGAAAAGAAAATCTACTATTCAAAGCCACAATTTGCACTATTAGGGCCACCTTCTACAACCCCCACTTAACCCTTTTTTTTATTTTCCCCAATAACTACCCTAGAATATTCTAGAAAGTTTAAATTTCCCCTTTTGTTTTGGCGCTAAAAGTCTTGCCATTTGATTTTTGGCCTAGGAACAACTTTTTATGAAATTCACTTTTTAGAAGACCAACTTTGTGGGGCCATAACTTTTTATCCAGGTGTCTAATTTGCTATTATTGCATATCATTGGAAAGCTCTCAACAATATCTACAACACATGAGCCTACCATAGCTCAGTTCGACCACTTTTTGAGTTGTTTCAAGGCCTCTAAATTTTTATATCTTAATTTGAAGTTGCATTGGAGAAATTTCTCAGGAAAGAAACTTTAATTTCTCCCAAACCGTGCACAGAATTGAGGTTATCCTTTTGCGATTGGAAATATTTTTCAGCTTTGCTCCTTGGGGTAAATTTTAGTATCCATACGAGCCCATTTAGGCTAACTTACTAAAAATAGTAAGTGCCTTTTTTTTGCTATTTTTTATGCCTAATAGTCTTACACCCCTTAAATGTCATCATGGGACTCAAAAGAATTAAAGAAAATAAAGAAAAAAAAATTGGGTGATGCAAGATTGCCCTACACCACTGGATACTCCTGCATCAGAAGGAAATGTAGACTTTGGGCCTCAGGATCACATTCAGAGATTTCAAAAATTCTAGATGGGACTAAGTCGCCACCTAGTGCATCTTAGTCCTCTCAAGGGTATTTTTCATAAATTCTTTTGGATCTGGTTCCAGCATTTGAAGAGTTTGCATCTGCCCTAAAAAAACAGCAATGGGACTAAGACAATAGTAAGGGTGTCTTAGTCCTCCATAGCACATTTTGACAATATTTTTATATTGCTGGAATCCTTATCGCATTTCCAGACTTCCTAGGTACATACATCATAATTTTCTATTGCATAATTTCATCATTTGCATCCATCATTTAGCTTGCATTATTAGATTTTGCGGGTTGAATGTTACTTGTCTATTCCAATCTTTTGCTTGGCAGTGAACCCCTCAAAAGCTTAAAGAACCCCCTCCTAGTTCCTCCTAGCCAAGAATTGACTCACCTTTGAGGTTGATATTCAATCCAATTTGGATTCCTCAGACATTATTGAATGACCATGGGAGAATAGTGGGCATTCAACCCCACCATTTTCTTTATGGTTCAAAAAGGCTATTATCTATTAAGAGACATCATATAATTTCATGATAAATTATGACATATTAACACCACATATGTGAATATTATGGTTATATTAATCTTGGTATTGTACATGATAGGTATACAATTCGATAAGTTCCATATTCCATGAATCTATCTATATAATATATAATAGCAAGAAATCTAGGGAAACATAGATCAAAGTTATGAGCCCCAAGTACTTTTTGAGTGTTGTAGTTTATATCTCACAGATTGATATTCACATATTGACAAATAACCTCAATCAGATTGAATTCATGTAATCATTATATCAATCATGTTCAAATGGGTACAATATATATCTTCCCATATAATCTACCTATTTCCTTATTATCTTACATATAATCCTAATTCTTGACCCTTCTCTCCTTTCTTCTCTTCTTCTTTTTCAATGCAAGTATATCATATCCACAAAACTTTGCTTCTTATGAGATTTGACACAAGTCTTCATCTACCTTGACATTTGTGCTTTCAATCATCTTTCACAATCTGTTGTTTTAGATTGTATAGGCCTTGCTTGTGGTTGAGTAACCAAGAAGATCCCTTCATCACACCATGAATCAAACTTTCCAAGGTCTTCTTCATCTCTCCTAATGTAGCATTTACCCAAAGATTTTAAAGTATCTAATAGCGGGAGGTCTTCCATACCATAGATCATAATGGGCCTTCATGCTATTGAACCTCAACTATACTCTGTTAAGTAGGTAGACAATAGTTTGAGCTGCTTCATTCCAATAAATATTAGGAAGATTTGCATCTTTCATTATTTCCCTAGAGACATCTCTTGAATAGTCCTATTCTTCCTCTCCACTACCCCATTTTGTTGAGGCATCTTAGGAGAAGACAAATCTAGAAGAAGAAGGTAAACAAGAAGAAGGAATTGAGATATTTTTATCCTTGAGAAGTTGTTTCAACTCATGAATCTCCTTCTTAAAGCATGCATGTTCACTACCCTCTCCCTTGGCAAAAGGTACATGTGGGCTTCTCCTTCTTAGAATTTCCCTCTTTGGAAGAGGTGCTAGAAGTCTCACTGGATCTTGTCTCATCTTTACCTTTCTTCCCTTTCCCCTTAGGTGGTGTGGCAAGCAATGCATGAGACTTTAAAGTGACGTCATTTTGACTAAGCTTGGATAACTCCCTAGTCAATCTCTCACAAAAAACCTCAAATCATGGCATCACAAAATTATCACCTAGTCTATCAATTGTGGAATAGAAAGAAGTAGAAAAATAGGAAAATGCATCTTTTAGCTTTGACAAGATCAATATTATGCACTCCTTATCAGTTTTATCCTTCCCACACCTTGCTAAATAAGTATGTAAAGACTTAAACTTTACCAAATAGTCCTCAATTGTAGGATATGCATCAATGGATAGGGCTACCACCTCAAACTCTAATTGCAATGCACTAACATCACTAACTAAACCAAAGAGATCCTTATATTTGTCCCATACCTGTCTAGGTTTAGTACACTCCTCAATGTGGAAGAACAAAGAATTGAAAACATGCAATGCAATCAATCCCATTGCCTCATTACATTTTTTCTGATGAGAAAACTTTTCATATTCTTTAGTGAATTCTGGTTGTTCCTCAACCAAGGTAGACCATAATCCCCTAGACCAAAAAATCCTTTGCATCTTCACATTCCATGTGTGATAATTGTGAGGAGTAAGAAGCTCAATCTCGATTCTGCCATGTGTGCCAAAACAAAACTACCAAAAGGAAAGTATATCTAATACAAATGTTGTGAAACCTCCAATATATGATGTGCTAGTGAAAATAAAGCCTCCAATGCAAACAAACCTTCTCCAAATTGCAGTATGTCTAAATATCAAGAAACTAACAAAATTTGCAAAGCCTTGATAGAATATACTTGGGGTTGAATCTAAAAAAAATGGATGCACTGAATGAAAAAACTCTAAATCACCTTCACAATTTCACTAGAATATCTAAACTCCAAAAAAGTGGTGAAAAAGATATGAGCTTAGGAGTCCAAACAGAAGCACTAAATTCAAATGAATATAATTCATACCCATAGAAAAATTTGGAAAAATACTCTACATGGTTGTGAAGTACATAAAACCAAAATTTTTGGTGATATCTTATTTGAAAAAATCCAATATCCTAGTAAAAATTTATTCCCTATTGAAAAATATTGCCCTATTAAGTAGTGCGGGCTAAATAGGTGCAAAAATCAAGCGCTCAAGGCAAAAAAAAAGGCCCCTAGGCCTCAATATGACCACAGGGTTCAGTGATTTTTAAAAAAATCATGCCACCAATGGTGGCAGTGGGGCTATGCGTTGGCAGAGATTTGGAGTGGTGTCGCTCCAATCGATGAAGCCTATGGTTCACAATATGATCTTCACTCAGTAGTGAGAGCTAATGCCTATAAAATGGTGGTGGATGGAAGTAGCTGGAGCAGTGGTCAGTGATGGATAGAGGGTAGCTAGCAAGGGAATTGGCTATCCAGCCTACAAAAACATATGGATGAAGCCATGTGCATGCCATATTGATGAGCCAGGCTTCATCTTCCCGCCAGACAAATCACCCCGCCCCTATAATGTGCTGTTGTTCATAAATTTCAGTTCACGTGTTACCTTTATTAGATGTTAGTGGATACTAGGTTAGTATAATATTTTTATTTTATTTTTTTAAATGAATTAGTTGAGTTTAATATCTAATTTGCGAAAAGACATATAAGAGCTCTTTTTACTCCTCAAGAAATATTTTGATTAAGAAATATGCAGATCATACATGTGTTTCTATTTTATTTTATTTTTATTTTCATTTCATAAAATATAATTACAGGTGCCATCCTTGTTTTGCCTTGCTGCCAACCAAAATAATATAATTCACCATTATTTGACGTCCTCAATTCTTTTTATTTTTCTTCTTTAAATTGAGTGGTTGAACCACCATCCCCGCCTATTTTTCAAATTATTTCACTGTTTGCGACGCAATCAGGCCTCGATTGACGCCTGTCAACCTGGTGCACAAAAACGCCCCTAACCGAGTATCTCAGGTTGTTGGCACCTGTCATAGATAATTGCGGAACCAAAGATCACCATTGCAATGAGCTTACATCCGCCAATTTCCACCCCACCGACTACCAACCACTAACCACATCAATATCATTCAGGAAACCCCAACCTGTCTCCACTGACCTTAGCCCAAATTAAGCCCTATCCCTAACATTAATTAATCCCCAACCCTAACCTTGATCCTTACTCTAGCCCTAACCTGTATCTTATCTAGAAATCCTAACCCTAACCCTAATAGATACATAACCTTAATTTAACACTCACATTGGAAAGTATGAAACAAATATATTATATTAGAATATATTATAGATTGATATAATAATATTATATTATATGATATTATATTGTATTCTATATATATATATATATTATATTCTAATATAATATATTTTATATTTTAATATATTATATTATTGTATTGTAATATTATAATATTATATTTAATATATTATAATAAATGTGATATAATATTGTATAAATATTATATTATACATAAAGAAAAAAACTCAAACTTATAAATATATTTTAAATATAAAATTTTACAATGTATATTAATATATTATAGATTGATATAATAAGATTATATTATATAATTATACTAATATACATAATATATTATAATATAATATTGTAAAATAATATTATATAATCTATAATATATTATATTATTGTATTGTAATATCATAATATTATATATAATATATTATAATAAATGTGATAGAATATTACATTTAAATAATATAATATATATAATATAAATGTTATATTATACAGAAAAAAAAAAACTCAAATTTAAATGGTGGGGTCCATGTAATATAATATAATATATTATAGATTATATATATATATTATATTATAAATGTAATATTATATCACATTTATTATAATATATTATATATAATATTATGATATTACAATACAATAATATAATATATTAAAATATAAAATATATTATATTAGAATATATATATATATATATAATACAATATAATATAATATTATTATATCAATCTATAATATATTTCTTTCATACTTTCCAATGTGTGTGTTAAATTAAGGTTATGTATCCATTAGGGTTAGGGTTAGGATTTCCCAGATAAGATAAGGGTTAGGGCTAGAGTAAGGATCAAGGTTAGGGTTGGGGATTAATTAGTGTTAGGGATAGGGTCTAATTTGGGTAAAGATTCAATTAGAGTTAAGGTTAGGGTTTCCTAGATGATGATGATGATGATGTGCGGTTAGTAGTATTTGATGATGTGATGTTGATGTAAATATTGTAATAATTTATAGTGATGTGAATCAAGTCTCTTATGTTCTTGGGTTGTTCCACTAATTGTCTATGACAATTTTTTAACAACAATATCCTAGAGATACTCAATTTAAAAATTTTTTTACACAAGTTAACAAACATCAATCAATTTCTAAATTTTCATCCTTAAGAATAGTAAAATAAGAATTTGAGAAAAATGAAATAAACTAGATATAAAATAGATTTATAACCACTTTCTAATTTAAAGAAGAAAAAAAATAAAAAAATTATTGAGACAATAATATTCAAAATAGTAATTATAAGATTTTAGTTAACTTATATACAAAACAAAACAAGTTAAGCACTATGAAATTATATTTTATGGAAAATAAAAATAAAATAAAATAAAAACACACGTATAATCTACATAATTAACCCATCCAAACTTTCTTAATCAAAATAATATTTACTAAAAGTTAAAAAACAAACTCTGAAATATCTTTTCCACCAAATTAAGATATTAAATATAATATAATTCATTTAAAAAATAAATAAATAAATAATTTATATTAACTAAATATCCAAAATATGACAGAAATATTTCAAACAGCATCCTAATAAAAAATTGGAGTAGACGTGAACTGAAAATTTATAAAGGACAGCGAACATTTATAAAGGACAGGGTGAGTTATACGGCAGGAAGGATGGTACAGCCATTGGATGACATGCACATGGCTTCATCCATATGTTTTTGTAGGCTGCATAGCCAGTGCCGCTAGCAAGAGGTGACGAAGATAGTCGAATTTGACTAGTACGATGTTGGCAGACAATAAATGCCTTTGCAAATAGACAACACAACCTGCGAACTGTAAAACTTGCCAATAAAATCTACAGAACCTGCAAAAATTAAATCTCTTGTGAAAGCTAACCGAAGAGCCTACGAGTTGTGAAGAAAATTGGACCAAAAGGATATTCAAATATTTTGATATTGCTTTGAGCAATCAAATCTATTATATATATGTCAATTTTAAAAATATCAAAACCAGCATATGCAAGTTGGCATGGAATTAAATCACCGACCACCAAATATTAAATAGCTCACTTCAAATAGTAAAGATATTTAGTTGACTTGTATGATCGACCATAAATATAGTCCACAGGAAAATATTTGCCATTCAAACTATAATATATGTTGACCAAAATTAATGTTAACCCTAATACATTTTTCTGCAACTATAGAAAAAGATCCCAAATGATAAAGTTTTTTTTGAACCTGCAATGATGAATAATGTTAACTAGAGGATGGTTTTTTTCTACAACAATGAGAGCAGATTTTTTTTTCTCCAACACTTGTACAATCCATACTTTTCCCCACAAATATAGCTGCAAAAACATCTAATGGCCTATAGATGACAAAGTTGAATGTTGACGTATGTGTAAACGATCCTTAGGTTTTCAGATCTTCTAAACATAATGTCGGGGTTAGATCTAACCCAAAGTGCCTAAGAAATTAGTTGCCTCCTAGATGAGAACAACTAGCCCTTCATGAAAACCCTTTATCCTTCGATAGTCTCCTCAGCTCAACATTTTGATATGAGATGAATCTTTTATGGCCTAAGCTTTAATACTGTGTTGGAAATATGAAGCAATAACCCACTTGAAGCTGCAATCTTCAAGGGATCACCAAGAAGAATACCATCCACATGAACAAGAAAGTAGTGCACTATGAGTAAGAAGACAATATGATCAAATGATGATCTATGATGAATTGATCTAAAATGATTTACACATGTACAAGAGCCTTCCATATATAGGCAAGGTGAGAGGTAGTTGGATAACCTCAGTTACAATCATTAAATGCCTAATGCACAATTATAAATGCTTAAGAGAAATATTAAATGCCTAGATAACTACATTCCTATTAATGAGATATGGTCCCATTAAATACTAGTTTCTAGAATTCCATCTAGGAAACTAACTCCTAAGTAAACTTATTAATGATGTGAATAGGTCCTCACTAATATATAGTTAGGAAATAACCCCATTCACACTAACAAATTCAACCCCAAATTTGCAATATAGGTGCACAATAGTCTTCCCTTCTTAGATATATCTTCATTCTATGAATTTTTTTTTTGTTTGGTGGAGAAAACATGAATTTTTAAATTAGGTTACATAGCTAAATAGGTTTCAATTAACAATCAATTCAATCAATTTCAAAGAAACAAAAGAACTAGGCCCAAGGGAGATTGACTCCCCTTCTAGGTTGTTAGCCAATCTCATTACCTTGTTGGCTTGGCTTCTAGTGTTGATGTGAAGAAATATTGATCTTAGTAATCTATTCACTAGGTCTAGGATCACTTTTTCCACATCCCCTGTTCTTAGAGTGGTTTTTTGTTGGATGAATATCCCACCACACTACGATTGCAAAATTATGAAAAATAATTGTAGGAATATTATTGTTCTTATGAGCATAATATATTGCATAATGGGGTCCTTTATAGATGTATTATTTGACATGTAGATGTATTTTTTTGGAGTAGAATATATTTTGAGCACATGGGTAGGTAGTCAATGGTCAAATTTCTTGAAATTCTTTGTGGATATTGGTGATATTTTACATATTTATTTAAAGTGACATTGTCTTGTTGCTCTATAATATTCTTAAACAGATTAGTATTTTTAATTATTGGCACTATATCTCTTGTGAGATAAAAAATTAGGAAAAGAGCAATATGAATCAAATTTATTTCTTGAGAATTGGAATTCCTATCTAGGAGTATTTTTACAAAATTCTTGTAAATTACAAGAAATTTATAATCATGAATATTAGTTTCCATCACTTTAAGCAAAAATTGCACAATAAATTTTAAAATAATATAATCTTTTGACAACAAAACTACAATCATTTATTGAGGCTCATTTTTTCTTAATGCACTATTTTTTCCTAATCACTTATTCCAAATCCTTTTTTTCTTGGTATACACTAATTTTTTTACTTGAGCTCTAACCTTATCAACTTTTTGAAACATTATCAATAGGAGATTTATTTAATCCCAGTTCTCCTAGAGTTCTTTGGTGATTATTATATTTTTATGTTTTAAATGATTTGCATTTTCTTCTATTCAAACTTAATCTATTTTCAATTTTAGCTTGTTAAGTATTAGTAGGTCTTTCATGGTGAACAATATTAGTAACTTCTATATATTAGTAGCTTGTTAATATTTTTAGGAATCTAATTTTATTTGGATATCTTTTCCTCTCAACAAATAATTTGAAACATCCACAACAATATCATGAATGTTTTCTTGTGTAGTGGCCTACCACTAGGCCAACTAGTTTCTTTGTGATTTTTGAGCTTTTATATTGCTTGTTAGTTGTGTTTATTTGAGATTCATATTTTCCCATAATTCAAAATACTAGTTTGAAATAGTGAATGAATTCCGTTTTCTAAATAATGGAATCCCGTTTGAAATAGTCCACCTACTAGGCTCATAAGTGAAATAGTCCAAAAATCACAAATAAACACAAGTACCAAGCGATATAATGGAATCCATTAGTTGGGTGAAATAAACAGGATTCCATTAGTTGTGTTTATTTGAGACTCATATTTTCCCCATTAATGGCATTCAAAGTAAGGATCCTGTTTTCTAAATAATGGAATCCCGTTTCGTTTTGTCCCATTTCAAATTTTTTCTAGTCTGAAACTTCCAACTTAAGCGGACTCAATTTCATATTTTCACCCGACTGCAAGAGTCGAGTAGCTCCACCGACAAATGTACATTGAATCGGTGAAGGGTTGTACACAGGAGCCCTGCATTCGTGATAAGGCATTCAGTAAGTCAATGAAATGACGTTGTGTGGTGGGAGGAAGGTCAATGTTCAAGTTGGTTGTTACATTACCGCGTTAATCGGTAGATTGTCGAAAGCAGGGCTGCATTAATCATAAACGACAAATGTGCATTAACTAGGGAGAGGGCCCATTAGTCGTGTGGTCCAATAGTCGCACCCAATCGTATATATAATACCCAATAGTCATTTATATAATGTCCAATAATTGTGATTTGACTACCCATAATTAAAC
>VDFB02366362.1:0-10402 GCA_007258455.2 Sequoia sempervirens | reverse complement strand
AGCTCATTGAGGGTAGATCCTCCAGAAACAAGAGCAATCAGCAGTCTACAGTGAATTTTGCTCTCATGGCCAACATCCACAGTGTTTATGAGCCTCAGACATATTCAGAGGCAAAAGGGATACCTGAGTGGGAAAAGGCGATGGAATCAGAATACCAGAGTCTTCAGAAGAATCACACTTGGGCCCTTTCTAATCTTCCTCCAGGGAAGAAGCCCATTAGCTGCAAATGGGTGTACAAGGTGAAGTACAGAGCTGACGGAACCCTTGACAAGTACAAAGCTCGTCTGGTTGCACGGTTCTCACAAAGGCTGGGTATCGACTATGAGGAGACCTTTTGCCCTGCCAAAACCAAAATGAGTACCACGGCTTGTCGCTGTCTTTAGCAGCCCAGTTTGGTTGGAAGGTCCATCAGATGGATGTGAAGAGTGCTTTCCTCAATGGTGAGTTGCAGGAAGAAGTATACATGACGCAGCCTCCAGGTTTCAAAGTTGTTGGTCAAGAACAGAAGGTGTGCAGATTGGTCAAAGCACTCTATGGCCTGAAACAGGCTCCTTGGGCTTGGTACATAAAAATTGACACGTACCTCATAGATCATGGCTTTCAGAGGAGTCCATCTGACTCGAACCTGTATGTCAAGAATACTGGTAATGAGATTCTACTTGTTGTTGTCTATGTGGATGACTTGATCATTACTGGTAGTTCGACACATTTGATCACTGAGATCAAACAGGACTTGTGCAAAACTTTTGACATGACAAACTTGGGCCTCCTACATTATTGTTTAGGTGTTGAGGTTTGGCAGACAAAGCAGCATTTTCATCTCCCAATCCAAGTATGCTCGAAGTCTTCTGGATAAGTTCCGAATGCAGGATTGCAAACCTGCCTCTACACCCATGGAAAAAGGGCTTAAATTGTCAGCTAAGTCCACTCCACCGTGGTAGATGAACATTGTTCAAAGTAACTAGTGGGCGTACTCTCATCTATCTTGGTCGAAGTACTAGACCTCGAATTTGAGTTTTGCAAAGGAGCCAAGTACTGCTTCATGACAAACTCCAAGGTCGACACAGTAGCAAATAAGCGCAGTCATGGCTATGAAGGGCACTAATGATTTTGACTCTTTGCACTCTGAAGTCAATGCATCCTAAACCCAAAGGGTCTGGCTGATTCTCGACAGGTTCAGCTTTGATGACAGAAATCAACATCCGGGTATGTTCGGGCTTTTAGATCCGTGCGCCACATGGACTAGTAAGAAGCAACAGTGCTGGCTCTTCCTCTACGGGCGTAATATCCGGGAGCGTAGTGCGCATGTGAGGCGTTTACTTCTGATGCTTCGGTGATATGCAATATCTCAAGCAAGTCCGACTCCTTTGTTCTGTGATAATCAGGGAGTTCTCAAACTTGCCAAGAATCCGGTCTTCCATGAGCGAACCAAGCATGCGGAAACTCACTGTCATTTCATTCGGAAGCTAGTTGAAGACGGATCAGTTCAGTTGCTGTATCTTCCGACAAAGGATCAAACAGCAGACATTCTCACCAAGTCGCTCAGTACAGATAAATTTGTAAAATTCAGGGGGCATCTTGGTGTAGTAGATAGATTGAGCATTAAGGGAGGGTATTAAAATAATGTTTATTATTTATTTATTAATGCTCAATATTGTAATTTATTGTAATTTAGTGATAAGATCGTCTCTGATCTTATCTGGAGTTTCTTTTTAGAAACTTTCCGTTTTTTGTAAATCTTGTAAACTATTTATTGAGCGTCTTGCTCATTGTTAATACATCAATTATTTACCAATTACCTGTGTAATATTCTCCTTGCAATAGAATATGTTGTGTCATTATTGTAAAATAGATGCTAAATTTGGAATCTGCTCTATATATACTTCTTATGATTATAGGTAACGATCTCAGATGTGGAAATGGATGGCAGACAACCTTGTGGGGATCCCTTGGATAGTGGGAGAGACTTCAATATGATTGATATTTAATAAGACAAGGAAGGGTATTAAATTTGGTTGGAAGGGTAATGAAGGATTTTCTAGAAAAAGACGAAAAGACATCTTAACCTTAAAGACCCATGGAAAATAATAAAGAGGTAAACAAGGGTATTTGGTTTATATGGTGTACACAACAGACTGATCCTAGGATGGTATATTCCAGACTTGACAGCTTTTATTTTGAAAAAACTTTATTCTGCTCTAGTCTTCTAGAGCTTCCAACAATAACAACCATTCTATTGTTAAACTCATTCTCTTTCTGACCACCATTTGATTGAAGCTGAATTCTGCTTTTAACATCAAGAAAAACCCTGCCAACTGCCAAGAGCAATGGGAAAGGATCTTTTAAACTGAACTCTTCTCTTCTAAAAACAGATTGTATGTTTTCTTCTATGCTTGTTAGAAATCACATTCGGCACTAGGAGAAGGTTTCTTATATTGCACAATGGAACTTGTGTTCATCTGCATGGCAAAAAAAATTCAAAGCTATTGGTAAGAATAAAGCTGACATTAGAAAGGAATGTACAAGAAATTTGGAAGAAGATCCAATTTTGACTGAAGACTAGCTGTAGAAGAATTCTGATGACATCAACTGTCAGGAGATTTTCTGTAGCAGAAAACACAGTTTGAGGTGCAAGAGCTAGAGCCGATTGGATCAAATGTGGTGACAAAGGGAATAAATCATTTTTTCAATCTGCTAACAAATAAATTTTGTAGATAGAAAATAGGCACAATTTAACATTTATGGAACTTTTAAGTGATGACCATGATGAAATAAGTAAAGAATTTCATTCCTTCTATAAGGTCTGACTCTCTTATGAAGTTATGAATAATAATATTAAGGAGGTTAGAAATCTGTGTAAGAGAATAATTCCTAAAAAACTAAGCTTGGAGGATGTTGAAAAACTGGATGAGAATATTAATAATGAAGAGATCAAGATGGTCATTAAGTCATTAAAGAATGATAAATCTCATGATAATGATGAATTACCTTCTAAATTTTACAAAAGGATAGTTGCAAATGACTTGTTAAATGTTTATAATGAGGCCTTCCAAAGTAGTACCTCAGGTGACGATATTAACAAAGGAATCATTAGGCTTCTTCTTAAAAATGTTAATAAATTCTTAGTCAATAATTGGAAACCTACAACCCTGCTTAATGTCTCTTATAAAATTATTGCTATGACTATTGCCATGAGATTGAGGAGAGTTCTCCTTAAGGTTGTCCCCTGGTCACAAACTGGCTTTGTCAAAAGAAGATATAAACTGGAAAATTTGATTACCAGTTGGGAAGGCCTTGAATGGGCCAAGACTTCTGGGCGTGTTAATGGATTTTGAGAAAACAAATTAAGGATTGAATGGCCATTCATTATGCTTGTGTTGGAAGCAACTGGGTTTAAGGAGAAACTTTGTGGATGGATCAATATACTGTTCCAAGATGCTAATGCTCAAGTTGACATAAATGGCAAGCTCTCACCCCCACTGATTTTGCAAAGATCCATTAGACAGGGTTCTCCCCTTGCCCCTCTTTGTTTGTCATTGTTGCAGAATCTCTGGACTTTCTGCTAAGACAATCTTCTTTTGGTCTGCCTGTAAACTTAGCCTTCCAAATGGTGATGACCTGATTGATATTCAATTTGCAGATAATACTTCCATTTTACAGCATTGCTTTTAGTTCTAAATTGTTTGATCAAAAATCTTTGGCTGTCAACTGGAATGAAACCCTTCATAATTGGTTTAATAACAATAGCTGAGCACAGTATGGTCCTAAATTCCTAATAAGATTGAGCTATCTGTTTATAGCTTTTGTTATAAACCCTTCCAGTAAAGACATGTAGGATTACATTGTGATGAAAATAGAGAAGAAATTTGACAAATGGCGGGGTCATATGTTATCTGTTCTAGGGAGATTTCAGATGTCAAAAAGTTTTTTCATCATTTAGTCTTTCTCATGCTTCTGCCTGGTTATTTGGTAGCGGCCAGGTGGAAAAGATTCACAAATTAATTAGGAATTTTTCAGGGTCTGATGGTTGGGGTAACAGGCAAAGACATGAAGTATCTTGGCAATGGCATTGTCTCTCTAGGAAGTTGATTGGTATGGAGTTAAAGAATCTGAAATGTCATGGTATTGCTTTGGCTGCAAAATAGATTATTAAATCCTTTGAGGGAGATTAGCCTTGGAAAGTGCTTATTAGAAATAATATCAATAATGTTGTGCCAAAAAGGCAATAAATCTTCGAAAGGCTTGCACCTTCATGAACCTATTTCTAGAAGAGACAAAAATATACACATCGACATATCTGTATGGTGGTCTCTTCAGTACAGGAATAAGCCTTTAGCAACTTATTCAGGGATGCTCCTCTATAGAATGGTTTTCTAAAGGTATACAAAATTTTGGTGACATTTGTAAAATGTTACAGTGCTAATAATTTGGATTAGGATGAAATTTAGATATAATGTCCCTAATTCACAAAAAAGAACCTTGTCTATTCTATTGAAGGCCTTGGAAAATCTACTGCAGAACCCTAAAATGCTATTTGATACTGAAAAATAAGCATAGACATAAGAAAAACATGATTTATATTGAGGGATGCCACAAAAAGAAACATTGTATGATGCATAGTACATGGGTACATTGAGCAACAAGCTCAATATTCAGATTTGTCATCAAATTGATATCTTCCTCTTCCATTATTTTCCTCTTCCTCTTTTCCTCCTCTTTTGATGAATGTAAATAAGCAATAGGTATTGGTTTTAAAATCTTTTTTAGGCTGGGGTACCCATAAGATTGATATCTCAGTAAATTCTGCTCTTCCACTCTTTTCTCATTCCTCTTCTTCTCTTTTCCTCTTTCCCTCCTCTTTTGGTAATGTAAGAGAGCAATGTGCATCAGTTTTAAAAGATTTTTTGGGTTAAGGGACCTTGGTGGGGGCCCCTCTTAGGGTTTTATTTGTTTTTAAATGGATTTTTTTTGCTATTTTTATGTTTTCCATGCAGAAGGTAACCTAAAGTCTCGGAGATAGCCAGGCAATGTCAGAACCTTTAGAAGATGCAAGAAAGTCCCCAAATAAACCAAATAAGGGAGGGAAGTCCCCTCCAAGTCCCTAGGACATTTGGGACACAACAAAAATCACAGGGACAGGTTCCCATAGAACACTGATAATAATTCCATTGTAAAAAATCATATTTATAGAAAGCATTATTCTTAAATATTAAATTACGTGACATGTCCATAATTTCATTGTAAAATTCTAATCTATAGAAGGCATTAATTATTTATTCTTAAATCTTAAAGTGCAGCAAATGTCCATTCCAATAATTTATGCACAACACTCACTAATAAGTATAGATTATTAAAACCTAATCTACGCAGAGCACTAATTCCATTCATAAAACCTAGGTAATACAGAGAAATGATTATTGATCCTTAAATCCTAAATATCCCAACCACTATCATTCCATTTTAGAAACCTAAATTATAACAATGCATTAATTATTGGTTCCCACAACTTCCGGAGATGAACCAGTTAGAGCTGTCCTAAAACTATGGCAAGTGTCCATTCTAATTGCGTGAGTTATGCACAACACTATTTCTAATTTCTTAAAGCCTGAGGTATACAGAGCACTATGATTTCATTCTAAAAACTTAAACAACCCAAAGCATTATGAATCCATTTTAAAACCTAAATAATACAGAGGATATAGCATTAATTCTTATATCCTAAACTATACCAAGCATTATAATTGCATTATAAAAATCTAAATTATACGAAGCATTAATTAATGACAATTGAATATTAAATTGCACTGCCTGTAAGCAGGAGATGAACGATCAAAGCAGTCCACTTGGACCATGGTTCAAGTCGAAAAGCACCATATAATGATTGTTATCAGGCGGGAACCCCTGCCCCCTACTGCCGTCTTATAAGGGAAATTGTGTGCGTATTGGGGAAAGAAATGTTCTAAATCTTAAGCTATACCAATACCAAACATTATGATTAAGTTCTTAAAAGCCTAAGTTACACAGAACAGTATGATTCCATTCTAAAATCCTAATTTAAAAAGAATATTGATTATTAATAATCAAATATTAAACCATAATATTACGATTCTCTTCTAGAAACCATTAATTGCAGACAACATTAAAAAACTATTCCCAAAATAAAGCATACTGAACATTAAATAATCGTTCTGAAAAAAGACAAAACCCAGAATATGCAGAACATTAAAAATTCAATCTAAAACCCTAAACTCAGAAAAGATAAACACGTCAAAGAGAAAAAGTGTTGGAATTTCAAAACCCTAACAAGGGAAAATTGTACCTGGTATGGGCGGGGCGGAAGACGAGCCAATTGTAGCGGCCGCTGAAGCGCGACTCGATCTGCGCCCTAAGCGCAGCCTCCGAGAGTGCGGGAGGCAGTCGCCGAAGCACCAATTTGGTGGCACTGCCCTGATCCTTCATCTCTTTCCCGATTTGTTTATTTCTTCTCCAAAAACCCTATAAGCTTCTTTAATTCCTCCAGACATGTGTCTTGTTAATTATAGAAGTGCTCTTCTTCCAATTATGTATACAGCTATTCCGTACTTATCCGCCATTGATGGTAGGATCCTCCGATCATCTCACCATTCCTCTTCATCTTCTTCTACTACGGTACTACAGGTCGGCCTTGTTTTTGGATTTGCTTTTCCGTTCTCTTTCGAGAATTAAGTGTAATGGTTTTATTTGTGTTTAATTTAGGCTTTTGTGTCTTTTTTCTTTTTAACTAAAGTTTCTGTAGGAAAAATGGAGGAGAAGAAATATGCATGGTTTCTATTGATGTTTTGGATTGGTTTAAAATAATGAATGGATAGAGACTTGTGACAGCTAAGGGGTTGCATTGCATGAGATCATTTTGGCGACGCCACTACTTGCCCAGAATATGGGTACTTTTCTTGGGCTTGTGTACAATGTATTGTCCTTGTTAATGTGGGAAGAATAAGAAAGATTGCCTTTTGAATTAAGAAATGGTTAAAGATATTGTTAGAAGCATTTTTAAGATTTTGACGTCTTATTGTTCGAGAGAGAAAAGTTTTAATAAGTGGAATGGTGAAATTTATGTTTAGGTTATTTTTTACTTATTTTAAGTTATTTTGAAGAAATGTTTTGATATGTATATGATGACAATGAAATAATCTTATGGAAACCTGGGTTCATTCTCTTAGGTTTTTATTCAACTAAATGTGCATATCTTTATATATCTGGTTCCATTTTATCCTAATACATACACTTTTACCATATTTAATATATTCGCCTATGCACCTACCTTAATCTATTTATTTTCTAGCTATATTTATTAGACAATTTTAGGGACATTTTTGTGGTCATGGACTTGTCCCAATTTATAATAAAATTAAAATTTGGTCAATCAACCTCATTCATCCTCCAACCTTGAGCCAACTAAACACACATTTGGTGCACTTTCATTATATGTGCTAATTTTTAAATATATATAATGCATTAATTAGAATCATTCCTAGTCATCAAGTATACACATGTTATTTTCCTCATCCTAGAGCATTGGAGCAATTAATAGTGAAACATTTTGATTTGATGTACTAAAAGAGTAACAAATCTACATACTAAGGGTGCTTGTCCTTTGTTTTCAATCACTATTCACTTTTCAAAGGTTGATCAAAGATAACTTGTCTCATTGCAAGAATGAGTTAGTTCCCCCGAGATTTCTAACACCGTAAACCCCAAATCACCAAGAAGAGGAGAATTTCTATTCATTTGGGTGAAATGCAGGGAGAAAAACATAGAGCTTTTGAACCTGAATTTACATGGCCTGCAACCATACCCTTCATAATTAGGATCCATAAACTAAGTCTCATGTAACAAAACATAAATCAAAGGATGACCAAGACATTTACCAACAAAGAGGAATATTTCCAACTAAGAATTAGCATTCCAGAACCTGCCGTAGATAATTCTAACCCACTCTTTAATCTATATCAAATAATTTCTGGATTAATTTTCACTGCATATCTAATTAACACCACCAATCCCTAATTAATTAAATTCCTTTAAAACTTTAATCTGATTATTATTATTATCATTCTTCTTGATTACTCAATAATTTGATTTGATTAATCAAATAATTTTATTTGGATGGAGTCCTCCTGCATTGAACAATTACATTTGACCCAAGAATTAGTCAAATTTATTTTGGGGTAGTGGGCTCATTCTCATTTGGCTAGTGCATTCTGTTGCAGTGCAGAGGTCATTGAGGGTTCAATCTCCCCTAATCAGAGTGTGGTGGTGTATCAGAGGGGCTCACCACACTTAGGTCGCATGGAAGTACCTGCACAAAGTGATCGGTACTAATTGGGGATGGGCCACCTGCTAACTCCATTCTTACTCACTTGTAACAAAATAAATAAATAAATTTATTTTAATTTAACCTTAGCCTCTATTTCCCTAAGTCCTTTAATCTCGATTGAGTTAATAAATTCATGATTAATTACCTTAAACCAATCCCTAATCCTCATTAGTATTTCTTCAAAATTTTAATTCATCTCACTTCCCCAAACTTGTAGACATGTGACATGTGTCCTACAAGCCCTCTTAAAGGCTTGCATGCATGTGTCACTTTTTTCTCCAAATCATATGTTGGCCTCCTTTTCTATTGGATGCTCACACATGTGTGAGATCTTCTTCCCCATAAAGCCACCCTACACTTTCCATTTCTTCCTACTCGTCACACTTCCAAACCTACACATCTTACACTTTGCCACTTTTGTTTTCACTTGTTATCTTCTTGTTCTTCCCAATGTGTGATCACACATGTGTGAGCAAACCTTATTCTCTTCCCCATGCCAACATGTCATACTCATGTGCTTCCATCTTGTGACACTTGTCACAAGGCTAAGTCCTCACTATCGCCTTCAATCCCAACTGTCCATCTCACAAGAAGATCTCAACCCTCCATTCATCCTTCTAAAAATCTATAAATTGTACCATTCCCATCTCATTTGGATCATCACACATTTGTCAAATGTATGTTGTTGAATTGACTACCAAATCCTCTTCCATGAGGTGAGAAAGGTAAAAGGCAAGGTAATTATTCTACATATTGCATTTATGTTCTATTTTTGTCCTTTATCCTTTTAATCATCTTCACTTACCAAGAGAAACTATTTCCAAATCAAGCATCAAATTTATTCTACAATTTATTTTTCATTTGGAATCATTCTTCATTCATAGAGCTAAGCAACCATATCTTTTTATTTAATTTCCTAAAATAGTAAGTTTGTTTGTCATAATTTCATCACTCCATTATCATATATTAATCTAGTTTGGTTTGTATTCATTTGTATACATTTCATTAGATTAGTATAGGTTACACATAAGGAAAGCATATATTCTCATACATTTTGTGAACTCATCCAACCCTATACAAGTTAAACTTCTTTTTAGGGTTCTATTTTATATTAACTATGTTTTCATGAAATTGTTTTTGAGTTTGCATTGTATTTTTAGATCCAAAGTTCCACTTAAATCCATGTGCTTCATTGATACATCTTTCCATACTAATGTATGTGTGCTTTATTACAATACTTTTCTTGCCACCCTATCCATCCTTGCCTATTCCATTAGGGTTTCACTTTTAGACTTGATGTACCATAGATACTCTATTTTTTTAATATAAAAGTGTTGGATTGAGATTTATTTTTAAATCTTTTTTATGCCTAAAACTTTTCATTTAAACCCTAATATGTATACACATTCCAATAGTAATGATATTTTTAATAGTGACCATGTTGTGATCTAAGAAATCAAACTAGGTATACATTTGGACCATTATGGTCATGCCATTCTAGCTCACATAGTGCCATAAGCCCAAATGAGGTATGTGTTGTCAAATCTATATCATAGAGATATTCTTGGATAATGAACTATTTATTTCATTCTTATGGAGGTTTTTGGGATGGTATGAGACATCTTGGAATCTTTGTTGGTAGATGAAACAACTTCCAACATGATTCAGCTAATTTGGGGCCTTATAATATTGTGGGGGAAAATTAAAGTGTATATGGAATCAAAAGTTGGATTTGATCATATATTTAAATAACCCTTAGAAATAATTTATTTTTTAAATGGTACCTAATTTTGAGTCAAAATGATAACATTATAGCCTCTAGAAGATCTAGGTAAAGTGGTTGACAGAATGAGGCAAACCCTAATTTGCCCCCAATAAACTAGAATCTATCATAGTGAACCTATAACTTACAAAAGGGTAAATGGCTACTTCAAGTGTGAATGAATTACTAGTAAAAGGGATGAACATATAATGGGCAGCTAAAGAGTTGTAATTTGGAATAGAAAGCATTTTCTTTTCTCCTTTTTAGTGATTGTATTTTTGTCT